>JAFFZH010013433.1:0-10967 GCA_018420115.1 Euura saliciscinereae
TGCTTTACTTCAGGAGGACCTTGACAGGGTAAGCGAGTGGTGCTGCTCTAACGGCCTCAATCTCAACCTCAAGAAATGCCAGTGTATCTCCTTTTCAAGATCCAAGATTGAGGTTGTCTTTGATTTCAACATCTCGAATCATAAACTGTCCAGAGTTAGCACTATTAGAGACTTGGGAGTTGTGTTTGACACTAGGCTGACGTTCGTCCCGCACATGGACGTTGTAATCAAGAAAGCTCTGAAATCGCTCGGTTTTGTAATAAGATCCTCCGTGAGATCCTCGTTAGACTTTAAGTCTGCTAAAACGGTTACGACGCTTTATAATAGTCTTGATGTATGCATCGTCTGTATGGGCTCCATGCACCAGCTCTCACTGCAGTTATAACCTCGAGAAAGTCCAGCACAGGTTCCTCAGATATCTCTCTTTCAAGTTCGGCGAACCAATGTCTCGTACTGATCATGATTACCAACTGATTGCTAGAAGAGCCGGGGTGTGTAGCTTGCAGTCGATGCGGGTGTATGATGATCTGTTTCTGCTTACGGGCTTATTGACTGTGACGATTTGATTGGGCTATTTAGCATCCGAGTTCCTAACGTTGCTCTCAGACGCGGTAATGCCATTTTCGAGGTCCCGCTGTTGACCGGTGATTTTGATAAAAGGGCTATTGTGCCGAGGCTGAGCCACCTAGCCAATACCCACAGTCAATGGCTTGGTCTTTTTTGCATGCCCCCGGGCACATTTATTGGTAAAGCCAAACATATTATTATCATTTTGGAATATTCGCGATGACCATTTGTAAAGTGTTTTATTATATTTATCACCTGTTGCTTACGATCTTTCTTATTCCTTTTATCACAATGTTTTGTTAATTTCTTTATAATTTATACTTTTGTATACAAAAGGGGCTTACCCCGTGAAATGAATAAAATAAAATAAAATAAATAAATCTCGAGTTTCATCAAACTTTATAAACAAATTGTGTGCTTATCAAGTCATTATCCATTCAATATTTTTCTTTGCGCTCTTCGATTGTACGCCATACGCGGCGAATAATAAGAAGAAAAGGAAGCGAACACCAGATGCATATATGCATATATATACGTTGAAGAAATTCCGTTAGTATTGTAACATGGGAATCATGACGCAAGTGGTGTGTTACCAATTTTATTTTATTCCATTCGAAGCTATCTCTGCTGTTTCGATATTGCGTAAATTATACCTACGCTGGTAATAACTTGTAGCCCAAGTGTTTCTAATTTACATAACTCGCCACGTCGACTGTTACCGCAGTCCATTACACAACGCGAGCTGTGTATTCCATTTAGATTAGTGTTTGGTTCGTTTCGTTACGTACCCTCCTCTTTGCGTTTCATACCTGGCCACGTTGTTCTCGATCTGTTGTCCGTTTAAAAAAAAAGTGAAAAAATGTTATTCAAACATTCACTGCCATTTTTACACATGTCTGTGACATGACGATGTTCGTTCGGTTCAGTCCGGGTTCATTGTCAGCGTACCAGGAGTAGAGGAAAAAAGCCTTCGATCGAAAAACTTGTACCCCTCTCCAGACGCGGTCTTCCACCTTGCAATTATATATACAGAAACGCGAAAGTATACGCTGATAAGTTATTTCGCGAGGGCATAGATTTCGAATGCGTCTGACCGTGTGGACTGGACAGGGAGCTGGCCGCGTGCCCGTAATGATATGTGTTACCGTCTAGTTGTTCACTTTAATCCTCCACGAGTTTATGGTTTATGTATTATTCCACGATGTACAGGGGTAACTCGCTTTATTGAATATTCCGTTTCTTTTTCTTTTCTCCCTCTCATTCTGCATCAACGGTCGGGGCTTTTTCGTCCGATTGTCTGGGACACGCGACCGACTGAGAGTTGTAAAAAAAAATACACGAATCCGTATATTATCATACCTACGGCATACACAGTGTATGTATGTATTTACTATGAGAGAGCAATTGATGATTATTGTATCGTTTCGCTGGCGAAGTGAAGTAGGTGAAAAAATTAAAAACGTGTATATATGTAAATGGTAAAAGAAAATGAGTATCAACAAAGCGAGATTCCGATAGAAGAAAGGAAGGATGGAAGGATAGAAGAGTGCCGATACGACCGTAACGAACAATGAGAGATTCTAGCTGCTAGCAGATGCCGGCCGATCAACCGCGTTTCCATCCGTCTATGCTTTTAACAAATGGATGGATGGATGAACGAACGGGGGGGGACCCAGACCGACGCATGAAGACGAACCACTCGAGCGAGAGAAATCAGAAACCAGTTTTCCGTAAAGTGGGACGACGAACGACGAGGGCTACCAGTGTCTCTCAAAATATAAGAATAGGTACATGCATGCCTACTGTGCCGATACGTTGTTGGATACAGGTGATCAGCTTTGAGGACACAATACCAGACGAGGATAAGCGTTAAATACCATCCCGAGTAGAAATTCAATGAGGCATGCCCGTGTAACGCAAGGTTAGCACGGGCCTGATCAGGCTCTAGTATTCAGTAGTACTGTCTAATCAGGGCCTGATGGAACAAAGCGTTACATCAGGCGCCTATCAGGCCCTACTGCCGCCTGCTTCGGCCCTGATTAAATTTCTACTCGGGATATTATTCATACCTATTGGACATTCTCTATCGACTAACGGATGGTCGTTCAATTTTAATTGCCGGCGTGGACCCGAGCGTGGGGCACGGAACATAATTTCAGGTATCCTACAGGTTTGACGCAACGACTGCACTTCGGCACTTGATACTTCATACTCGATACGTGCCGAATGGCCGGTCCATTGGCCACCATTTTATCCAGTCGGCTTCTTTTACAGCCGTTCCTCAGCTGCCCGGTATGAAAAAAAAAAAAAAACACCCGATCTATTCCGAGCCGGCGATGCAGGCGACTGTTGCAGATGTTTCGGCAGATTCGAGAACCGCTCCAGGGATACTCCATGATTTTCACAGACAAAACCATATCGGTATCTACGCAGAAAACCGAGCATAAAACTCTTGAAACGATTAACTTTCGATTCGACTGTTCTTCGATTCAAATACCGTTCTCTGTTGAATGTCATTTGATTCGATATTTATTCTCGTTGACGAACGCGCGAGGTTGAAGGTACGCGACCGGCTGGCGACACATTAACATAGCTACCGGATGCAGTTATCTTTCTCGCTCGTTAAAATAACCTTTCGTTGATTCGTCGTCGTTGGCTGGTTGGCACCTACATACACGAGCTTCGATACATCTGTATATCGGCGGCGTACTACGTCCATACCTTAGAATCTATGCCGCGAGTAAGTATACTGAAAATACGTTTTTACCACTCCGGCCGGATGTACCAATGGGTACAAGACGAGTGAGCGCGCGTGAAGCGCGGGCGCAATAAAAAATACTTCCTTTTTTCTCTCGCTCTAGAAAAAAAAAAACTGGAAAGGAGAGAAGACGAAGACAGATACGAGATAGGAGGTAATTAATAACACCGAGTTGGTCGAAGGGAGATGAAGGTTTCGTTAAAGTAGTCACTAATTACTTCATCAAAGCCAACGAGTAAGTGATAAACAAAATCTGCAGGGTGGTAGATAATCCCGATGGAGGGTCTTCTCTCCTACCCTTCCCGCCCAACGATTTCGATCGGAACATTTTCATTCTATTATTATTCTATTGAGCGTATGTGAATGTCAGACGAGACATTTTGTGTCGTAAGGTGACAAAAAGAAACCGAGATAGACAGACATTTGAATATCGATGCACGTGCTCGTAGAAATGAATATTCGATGGAGAATATTCAACTCTGATATCCTACACCGATTGAACAGCGGTAGCCTGCTAGTTTGTACGAATACCCGAAGAGGAAACAAAAAAGCAAGTGAGGTCAGATAACGGCTGTAGTAGGAGTTGACATTGATTAGCTTTGGAACGGTGCCACCGCATCCGATCTCGAATCTCATTTTTCTACTCGTATGATAAAGTGTAAGTACCTACTTTTGAGACGTTGAACGAAAACGGTGACACGACGCGTGTATGATCAACGACGTGTATAAAAAGGAGAATAATGAAAGGCAAGAAAGAATAGGGAACAAATAACCCAAGAAGAAATTAATGGAAAAAGTAACAGTCAGCACAGCTGACAGCTTTCACAAAGTTACCCAACGTGACCTGCTATGCCTATTGCTCGGGTATTCAAATAATTAGGTATGTACCGGTATAATATAAAACGTGTGAAATAAAAATGAATATATCATCATTAGTTCATTAATTCTCTTTTGTCCGCGAGGAACGCGTGGTGACAGTGAAATTTCATTTACGGGTGTTACGTATTACCTGTACTCTATTATAGTACGTGTCCATGCGTATAAGCTACGTAGGTTATACAGAGTATGTACGAGTCAATTGCAACGTCGATAGATTGGAAGGAATAATTGCCTCAAATCGCGACCGAGAGCGATAAGCGTGGAAGCGGTGATAAAATTAATTGAATATTATTATCGCGGGGGGGATATCGATCGGATACTTCCACGTTCGAAGCTGCACGCGGATACCAGGGCGGGTAATAGTTCTCCCAGTTATTTATTGCTACGGGAATATAATTATAATTAAATTCATACTACGGCAATGACGCGCTTCTACCGTGTTATTATAATTACGTGCTCGCATGCGACAAGACCGTTTGGTATTTTCCATTATTTCCGCGTCATTGCATATTGCTAAGTAGGAAGTATAGTTCATAAATGAATGATGAAACACGAGCGACATTAATCGTACCACCGAACGCGAATATTCTGTACCGCTGATTCTCTTCTTCTTATCCACTACGTACTACCGAGCTGTCAACCCTTACGTCCGCACCGTAAGCGATGATAACAGCAACGTCACGCTAATCGTAAATGTACATGCAGTACCTATAAGTTACATTTTTTCTTCTTCCTTCCATCGAGAGAAGGACACGGGGTATATTCGTTTCACGTTCAGATTCACACACAATATGTAATTTTTATCATCACACGCAATGGCGGAGGAACAGAGTCAGACGGGACTGAGCGGAGCAGGTTGTCGGTTATTATACCTGCCCGCCGTCGCCGCGGGTCTATGAGGAGGTAATCATTCGGAAGACCGAGGAAAGGGCGCTGAAAGGGCGCTGAAGGGGACTCGCCGGGCCTGCCTGCTGTCTGCATTATACATATACTCGTCGCGGTCGGAAGGAACTAGCCCGACTAAACTCTTCTCGGTGCGGGTGCGATTCGTGTTTATGATGATCGAAAGCGAGAGTCTGTTAGTTTAAGCTTTGCGATTTTTAAGCGCGCTGATATTCCGGAGAATCAAAATAACGATTTGAAAATTCGACATCCACCGACCCGCGTGCATTGAACCCGAGAGTCGAGAGTAACAAAACATATAGCCTGCACGGAAAACGTGAGAAACGCACAAGTTTGTTCAGAGGTTATAACTCGTACGGTGGAGTGAAGTTTATTTAGATTGTACGGCAGGCCGCGCAGGCTCTGGCCTCGTTTTTAATTTCCCTCACTTTCGTATGTGTATATTAATAGGCACGTTATGCACATTACGCATTACGGGGTGTTTGAGTTTTTTAAAATTCGTTTATACTTTTTCTCCCACTGATCTCTCCTTCTCTTCTTCCCCGCACCACCGCACGTGACCGAGTTGCACGTACGTACGTTGTATGTACGCAGCCGGTAAAAAGATACAGAGCCGAGATGAGGTAAGCTAACGCGACAGCTAATCAGATTCGATGAAAAGATCAAGTGGAATAAAAGAAAGAACGCAACTAGATGCGATTTCATTAGCCGCACATACCACCCACCGACCTGGCGGGGGACAGACGACTGCACAGAGGCGATCGGTTCTTTGTGCCCTTCTCGAGTATATATATGTATGTATATACATGTATGTATAAGTTGGTGATGTAGTTCAGTCTAGCAGTAGCAGCATCTGTGAGATTTTCTGTACGCGCGCACACATACAAGCGACATAATTTACATTCAAAGTGCTTTGCTAACTCCCCGTGATCCTCCACCCGCGCCCCATTGTAACTTAAATGCGTCTTTGCAGTTTCACGAGAGAAAGACAGGGCCGAGATCTAAATATGAGATAGATAAATCGTATTCTTTCGACGTTGTCGTCGTCGAGGCGGTGTAGGATTATAATAATCATAATGATTACAATGACGATACATTAACGATCCTATCTCTCAACATTGATGCATGCAATTAACCACCCGGATCGCGTTTGTTTGTTACTCATTGTAATTAATTCAATATAATTTACGTGTGACATTGGTGTGAGAAAACGCGAGGAGGAAATTAGAGAAGCAAGCGGCAGCTATTATACATCATTGCGTCCCTTCCCGCGAACCACACGGCACGTCACTGGAGTCGTTGTCGCATCTTCGTATACGAATAATATGTATAACATATACGTTCCACATCTAATGTAACATATTTCGTCCTACGAAGTCATCGCACGCAGCGCACACGTTACGTTACGCCACTCCGTGTGAATTTATCGGGCATTCACCGAACGGCAAAAGACGTGTCGTCAAAATCCTACAGTCGAACGATCATATCGGTTCGATTTAACTCGATCGTTCCAACCGAAGCTCCGAAGGCCCGAAACAACGAGCGTTCGTTAAAGTTAAATTGGTGCTTGCGTGTCATCTCGCGATGTACATTGTACACGTCCGCTCTCTCAATCGATTATTAGGTCGCTCGTATCGCGATGCTTTTTTCTTCGCGTTGCGTAACGTCACGAGAGAGTGGCGGCCAGGCATCTCGGTCTCTTAACTTTCCGAAGGATTCAATCTCAAGAATAGAAAAGCGAACCCGAAATGAGTCTCCGGACAGCCTAGACTCTCGTAACGAACGTCAATCAAAGTTTTTTCCTTCGGATTACGGTGACGTAGGTCCATAAACCGTATGTAGAACCGAAGAAGATTAGATTCAGTGGTTCAACTCGATCATAACGCTACAACCTGTTTCGGTCGCTTCGGTTGGTTGATTCACCCGAAAGAGGAAGAGAGGCGGTAAAAAAACCGAGAATGAGGGGGAGGGGAACTGAACGAACAGATGTCTACCTGCTACGAACGCACAGATGCGTGGCTAGCCAGCTCAAGAGACGAGAATGAACTTTGGGGCGAGATCTTTCCGATCCCGACGCGAAGGGGTCTCGAAACTCGGACCCTTGAAACCGGTTCCCCCGCGCTTCCGATCACACGTATTATCGAGCAATTACGTTAGCTTTGGTTTGGAAGATTATTGGTACTTGGTAGCCAGGTACAATACGAAACTACTTTATTCGAAAAACTTAAATTCCAATTAACCAATGGAAATTGGAAAATTGGAAGGTTTTCCAATTGTTTTCCAATTCCCAGCAATCCCAGCTGACGCCCATGCCTGCTCCGAGTTTCGTTCCGATTGTGTACGAAATCAAACAAATGCATGTTCACGAGCAGCTTGCAGCAGCTGCGTCGACGATCTGCCGGATGGCGCCACTAGGCAGGACCGAATGAAGAGACTATACAGAACGGCAAAAGCATGGCGCGTCGTACTCACCGGCAATGCCAGACACGTTAGCGAAAGGAAATCCAGTTTTAATCGGTCATCGTGTTCACAGTATCAGTAGGGAATAATATCGTCGATCACTTTCCACGCAACACTTTCAATAAATTTCACTCAACCACAATCAGCAAATAACGTATCCCCGTTCCTCCCGAGTCGCGAGAAAACGACTCAGCTGTTCGACGAGAATCGCACGCGTGCGGACGTGTCGAAGAGAAACGAACGAGCGAACAAACGAACGAACGAACGAACGAACAAAACACAAACCGAGTACACGTTGGAAACACGACGTTAGCTACGTTGGCCGTCGGCTTTAGCATCGACGCGCGCACGTTCCTCGCTTCGTGGTCGGCAACGGAATGACTGAAGGGTAGCGCTGGGGGAAGAGCCCGCGCAGTGGGGGGATCGTCGCGTTGTGGCAGAGGGGGAGCGCGAGGAGGGGAGTCAGTCGCGCAGGGGTGGGGATGCAAGCCGAGAGGGAGAACGGAGAAGGACTAGCGGCGGGCGGAGAGGACGGACGAAGAGCGACGGCACGCCGCCGCGAGTGAGGAGTAGGAGTGAGATTCGGAGAGTAGAAAAGGCCGGACTAGCGATTCGAGGATGAGGGAAATCCCAGGATTTCGGGGCGGCGGGGGTGGGTGAAACGATGTTTTATGAGATTCTCTTGAATGATAACGTTAAGTATGACTTGTTTATTTATCCCTCGACGATTGCTCGAGTTTATTTCAGAAATACTTGGGATTGTGTAAGTAATAAAATACCCACATCTGTTGTCCCAGATAACGCACCACCGATAAGCTAGTCACGGTCCGCAGGTCTCAAATTTTTAATTTTCATTTTAATCGTCATTCCGTTTGCGTTCATCCGTTGAACATATCCAGGTGTCAGGTTGATCGCATCGTTTTCAATCGTCGACGAAATTCAGAATGAACAAGGCCAAGAATATATTCGTTCGCTCCGGATCGGCTCGATGCACCGATGCAAGATGCAAGATGCACGGAACGAAAAGAAGAGGAAAACCATTGGCCCGTCTGCGTGGAGTAGATAGGTAGGATGATTACATCCGCAGTAAGACGAAAGCCAGACGCGAGTGAGGGGACAACGAACAGACTCTGTATGCGGAGAATGGGAGAAGAGAAATCGTGATTATCGTCGTTAAACATTTTTTAGAAATCTGATTAACGGTACATATTTGTATCTCGACGACGCGACGGTGCAGCGGTAATAGTATAGCTACAACCTGGGGGTGGGGTACTGTATCACACCATCTTGATATACGTGTACCTATAGGTACTCGTAATGGTATTTGTGCGTTTCTCGTTATACCTTATCACACGTTGTCACTAATTCCCGAAAGCAATAGTAAATTCATCACGATGTGTAAACTTGGTGTCGAGTCAAAATTAAACAAACATTATTCTACAGCTGTTATCGTTGCACGATATTAGTCAACTACATACGTATACGACGATCCATGCATACAGTGAAAATGAATGCGACTGCTAAAGTTTGAGAAAATTGAAGAATCGAACGTCCTATTTCCCCCGAGGTTTGAGAACCGCTAAATGGCGACGGTGTAACGCGCACCTGGACTGATCCACATTCTGAAATCTCGATAAATCGTGGCTCTAAATTCTAAGGTATGTAGATAGGCTGCAGTTATGCGTATGCGCGTATTCGTTAACGTCGGGTCGATTGCATTATGCATCGGGGGCTGTTTGTATCGGACGATCGGAAATTAGTTTGTCTTATTGTTATTTTATTACACCTACACGTGCCAGATACCTACTTTCTCGTACGAAATGAAATTGTCGTGAAATCAATCTAGACTCCCGTACCCGGATGAAGGGAGAAAGAGATCTGCGCCATATATTATTTCCCACTAAAATCTAACGCGAATTACCACCACTAAATAACACACACGCCCACAGCCACAGCCACAGCCACACCGACGCCGACACGGAACCGGTTTTATCGTCCCTATGCGTAATTAAGATCGACCAGATCTCGCCGCCGCAACTAATAACCTAAGATTATTTATCATTTCCCTGTGCTAAATGCTAACTGTTTTCAACTTGTTTATCGGAATTCCTTCAGCCGTTGCGAAGAATCAGATGGAGGAGAAAACATAAGGGAAGAATCGATCTATTTTACTTTATTTGAATTTTGAACCACTGCGCGGTGTCCCGTTCACACGTAGGTACATCGATTTCTGTTGATTGTCACACGCGGGATGTGTATAGGAGCCTGTACAAACTCGCTTCTCGCCTGCAGTGGGGACGGGACAATATGGGCCACTTGTAGTAGCAATTAGCGTTACTTCGGGTATTAAACCTATTCAGAAGCCAAATATGCAGGGACTCGTGGTACCCGCTACTACCCACGTTCAGTCCCCCCCTTATAACGAGCCGTGTGTTCGTACTCGGTTCGACTCGTCCACTTCCAAACTACGGGTGTTATAGACAAAGAATTCGACTTTTATTACTACCAAAAGCTGGTCCAATTACAGGATTCGCGGTGGAACACGCGATACGTTATATTGCACAAGAATATGAAAAACGGGAAACGGAGAGGCGTATAATGGTATAATAAATGAGACGGGTAGGTATATTAATTCCTTGACGGCTGCTCGTTCTTTCACTCACAATTTCAGACTCCGTTGCTTGTTACTTTTAAAGTTAACGGGTACGACACGGCTGCTTAAAATTAGATCGGACCTCCTTCCCCGAATTCTCAACATCCCGTTGCCGAGCTGGAAGAGGAGATTTGATAAAAATGATAAATCGAATACAGGCCTTCGTAAAGTTAGCTGTTTCTTTCAATTATTTCTGAAATTTTTCGTTGTCCACGCCCGCGAAAGATAATTAGTGTGATGGAATTCTCGGTCGTTGCCTAATTCCCCCGTACCATTCGGCCAATTGGACCGTTGATGTCGTCACCAATTACGCACGCGCAGTCGCATGCACTTACTTGTGTTAATCGGAGCATTCCGATGGAGCCGAATCGCATGTGCAGCGATAAGAAAGCATTTGGACGAAATTACCGACCGCGTAGCGAACCTGCCGACTATCTACCAATAAACCATCAATCACCCTGACGACACAATTTTAACTTTAATAACTTGTTCCATTCATTACGATCATCAATCGTCAGGTGGGCCATTCATTCTGCAGTAACATTTATATCACCGGCTCTCATTTTTTTACATCTCACTGGCGCTGCAGACTGTGCAGTTTATACGTCTCCAAAGGTTAATATCCACGGAGTTGAGTTATCGCCGCAGCTGTAATTCCGCACTCGCGCGTGACGAGGCTGATGCCATTTTCTTTTCTTTCCTCCCGCTCCCGCTCCCGCTCCCGCTCCCGCTCCCGCTCCCGCTCCC
>JAFFZH010013433.1:12825-60010 GCA_018420115.1 Euura saliciscinereae
ATTATTCCTATTATTCATAGGCCATTTAGCAGTAGTGATAATACGGAACGTGCCTATCCCACGTTAGATAATATCTAATCGTCGGACGTGATTTCATTTCGAGATATCACGCGGCGTTCGCGCTTATCCGATTCCCTTGATTTATATTATCGACCGTCCGCGCGCAGGACAAACCCCTGCCAGGTCTGGGGCATTTTTATGTATAAGGTAAATAGGCCCGGCGATCTCAAATCGGAGATTATCCTTCTCAGGATAATTATTAGTGAATCGCGGCCATTCTTCAAAGCCGTGAGTCTCGCGTCCGCGTAGATTCAATTCATCAAAAGTCCATTAACCGGAATCAAGATTTCAGCAGATTGTGAGGCCCACGATCAGCTGTAGCGGTAAGATTTATCTAGGCAAGATTACCAAGCGGGTGTATCGAACGAGGATTAAGGGTCAAACATGCCGAGCATCCGGCAGCCGGAATCGGGGTTGCACTTTTTCTCCGCGCGGCCCTTCGCGGTGGTCGGAAACGTTGAAACAAAACAGCTCCGTTCGTGTAAGACTTAGCCGAAAGTCCATTCGAACGGATCGTCGCGGGTGATTTTGTATGGTGATATTCGTTCGAAATATATTTCGTGGAGATTGAAACGTCAATTCTGTCGTGCCATCGAATTGTAAGCAGTAACGGTCCGCACACGTACGGCACGTTACAGATAAGTCAACTGCCAACTGCCAACTGCCAACTGCCAACGGGGTATATGGGAGAATGAACATTCACAAGAGTTTAAATGACTAAAGTTAAAACCAATTTGACGGTGGAGGAGAACAAATATGCGATAAAGTCAAAACTATAAAAGTTTTAACTGCCGGGGGGTTGTTAAAAGTTAAAATGTCAGGAGCATAAAGGTTGTGGCATTCTGCTCAATTTAAAGTCGGTCCTGCACACGTCGCGGTGTTACACGGAGACGAGTCGTTCTGACTTTCGACCACAATCCCCACACTTGCGCCCGCTCCCTCGTCACAACGGCAACGAAAATATGACGTTGGATAGACACGCAGCTGCGCAGTGAGAATTGTAATTATCCGTAATTCTCTAGGCGCCGATAAGTGATAGGCGCAATATCCTTATAAACTTACCCCCGTGTGTATTACATACCGCGCGACCGACGAATTTATCGCCGTTGTCAGTCTTCGGTGACAATGACGTATGGACACCGAGGTCCCATCGAAGCGCCGTCACGAAGCACATGCAGGATCGAGAAAGATGCTAGACTTTCACAGTTCTGACGTCTCACGGAATTCCCACGTTACAAACCGCAGTCTGCACCCGTCCCCCCCGAGTACCTACCTACTACCTACTACCTATGAGTACCTACTTATACTCACTGACTTATTCGGTCAAGTAGTCGAGTATTAACCCTTGTCGGCCGACTCCCCGCTCCCGGCTGGGTGAACGCGGGTAAACGTCTATAAATCTAGACAACGATTCTTTCGTTCGTGTAGAACTGTACCCACACTGTACAAGACTGAATATTTGGTCGTGAGTATCGAGCAGTGACGTAGCAAAAGACAATGAGACTTACGTACAGCGATACTTTCACTTCTTGTGTAGTAGCTGGGTAGATGATAATTTCCGTGTACGCGACAGTTCATACACTTGAAATGAGATGTTTGGAAAATTATTTGACGTTAAAGTCGCTATATGCGGGTATATAATTCCAGGGACTTTTGATTCCCAGCAGCAAATTTATATACTCGTAATCCTGGCGGGGATAATCTTTTTTCAAGTTGAAATACTACCACGTTATTATACCTACCGCGGATACGAAAATCCCCCTATACCCGTAATATACTGATTATAAGATGATTATCGTCATTATTCAAGATATAGGGGAGAGCCGGGCAAAGTGGCCCCTACCGGGCAAAGTGGCCCCCCCTGAAAATTTTTCGTAATTTTTTTTAAATTAACAAACTTTATAAATTTATTCATTTACTTGCGCCAGGAGACTCGTGAGAAGAAATCGAAGATATTTTACGAGAACTGTAGGGAAAGGCGGGCAAAGTGGGCCCCCGTTAAAATAAAAAGAAAAAAGAGAATTTCAATCAAATCTGAGGGCGGCCCACTTTGCCCGCAAGTGTACGAGTAAATCTACAATTACTGTTAATTTTGAATGATTTCGAAAAATTTATAAGGGGGCCCGCTTTGCCCGCCATTTTCTCTAATCCTAGAAAATATAGGTCATTTGATGTTTAAAGACTCCTGATGCAAGTAAATGAATGAATTTATAGTGTGTGATAATTTAAAAAAAAAAATCGTAAAATTTCCGGGGGGGCCACTTTGCCCGCAATTTTTCAACTTTGCGGTAGACGCTAATTTTCGGTCAGATTTTAGTTTTTTGGTGAAAATGAAAAGATTCAGTGACTAAAAACTCAACTCGCAACATTATTTCCTTAAGGGGACCACTTTGCCCGGCCCTCCCCTATATATATAATTACACGCGGCAATGTTAACGGAGTACGGAGCGGCAGCCAACCGTCATTGTACTTCTTGCCCCATTTTTTCTTTCCCTTTTCCCCTTTCAAATTCAATATTGATCATCCTCTGCGGATTTTATAAATCCGGAGGCAAACTCGTACACGTCTCATCATCATCTTCATCTTCCTTTCTTATTTTCGTCTGCAGGGCCGAATCGTCGTAATTCAAGATGAATGTCGTCCCCATGCAAATACGTGCACGAGCATGCACTTGCGCACGTAGTTCGACACGTGGAGATAAACTCTCCTCACGTGTTCCGCCTGCATTTAGATGTAGATGCAGATTGGTAAGTACGAAACAACCCGAAGCCCGTTTTCTTGTATATTATACCTATGAGTTTATTGTGTCCTACAATCTCGTGAAAAAAGGTGGGCAGTTATGTGTGTAGCTGCTCGTAATTGTAATGATTATGCCTCGTAACCCGGTAGGGAGGTACCTGAAATATCCAATTATGAAACTCGGTGGCTGGCAAAAGACAGAGAAGCCTGGCAAGAATGAAATGAAGTTAAATGAAATGAAATGCGGCTTGCGTAAGCGGAAAGTAAAAATGTGAAACTATTTATTTGAATTTCTAAACTCTCCCGAATATAGGTAAAGGTATGTCTGAAAAATATGTGGCGAGGCGGGACGCGTCGGGTCGTGTTTGCCTGGTTCTACTTTCCGAACAACAACGAAATTGTACTTTTTGACGGAAATACGGAGATGGGCGAGTACGTAGGTTGACACATCGACGGAACGACGATTCGCCGCAAAGTTCGAATCTGTTCTTAAACGTGGAATGAATTACGCAACTGTGCACCCGCACCCGCCGCGCGTCGCCGTCGCTCCTGACGCAATTTCCTATTTTTAAATAATTATCCACCATTCCCACTCTATAATCTCCACCTCTATCCGCGGCTCTCTTCTCCTCCCCACCGATAATAATCATTACTCGAGTACTCGACTCATCAAATGTATTTACAAGTTAGGTACACACGTATTATACACAGCGTTTTCATACAAATACTGACTGCACCTGATCAAATATTGTACGTGCGACGGAGGAACACCATCGCATTTCTTTACTCGACAAGAATTTTACGGTCCGTAAAGTTTTTGTGACGAATGTTTCTTTTACATTATTTTATCATACGATCCGAATATATTAACGAAGACAAAACAGTTCTCTTCGAAGTTCTGTATGGACTCAAGTGTTACCGGTGTGACGCAAATCCTATTAATCCTCGATCAAACACCAGGGGGGAAAAAGATAAGAACGAAGCTGATTGAATATCAATTGAATACTGATCGGCGTGTTTCGTCAATCCGTACAAACAATACAACACACACTTTATACACAGCTATACGATGGCGCGATGGGATAGATTCGGGGCCTCACGATCCACGCCATAATGGCTGCGGCACAACGACCGGCGGCGTGCTGTAGAATATAGAATATATGTAGAATATAGAATACAGAATGTAGAGTGTAGAGTGTAGAGTGTAGAGTGTAGAGTGTGGCATGCACCTGTTGTTGAGTCTACGCCTTGCCCTCCGTACCTGACGGAAACCCGAGCGTTACCTACCTGCAGTGACGAGATTTTTTTTCTTAATTGGGCAGATAGAGAGAAGTACTTGAATAATGGCAAATTGCAAAATGGCAAACAAGAATGATAGGCTGAACGAGTTGCCGCCGCGGGGAGAGGCTCAAGGACCCGGTGGCAATTAAACAATACCTCATTCACAAAGGAGACGTTAGGTATAATATATGGTAATGAAGCCTGTAACGAGTCTTCGTATAGTGAAAGAATCGTCGTCGTCGTCGTCGTCGTCGTCGCATAATGCGACGGTATGATGGGATGATGGGATGATGGGATGATGAAAATAATTCCAACTCGTAATTATATTTCATTTCAAGTTCCAAGCCGGTTAGGTTGAGTGGACTGTTGACCTTATACCAATTAAAGGCGTAGCCACAACAGTCCTTCCTGTAACACCCCCGCACTCCGACACCCTCTTCAATTTTAATTCCGAGTCGAAAGCTTCTTTCGGATTTGATACGCCGTTCGAGGTTTTTCACGCGTATATAATCATTATTGCAAAGAGTGTCTGAATAATAATGTCACGTCAAACCATCGCTAACGACGTGATTTTTTCTCTCTTTTTGCACTCAACGTGGAAATCTTTCATTAACAGAACCCACCTATTGAATCCATTTTCTACTTTCACCGCCATACCTACATACCTAGTTACATGTGTCCAGTACCCAATGATCGGGACGCCGTTGAGATTAATAGAGTTCTTCAACGTGGGGATTTCGTGGGGTGGGACGTGCCCGTCGATTCTAACCATCGATCGACGTACCCGTAATGAATGTACAACCGAGTCCAGACGAATGGACGGCGGATTAAACAATCGAAAGTGACCGATAATCGCTCTAGTATTCCATCAACCGACGAAACAACAAACAACATTTTCCAGTTTTAATTCTCCTTCGAACCGCGACAGGTATATCGATTCAAGAAATTTCTCAGTTTCGTTTGCACAGCTGATAAGACTCGTGTCTTATTCTCGACAATGTGTGTAAGTCCCCCCCCCCCCCCCCCCCGGAAAGATAAGACGGCAATCTAGAAAAATATCTTCGACCGTTTGTGTTGCCATTGAAGGAGGGGGAGGGGTGATCGTCCCGGAGGCTCCCCTTGTCGTCCTCTCCGCTCTTCCCTCTTCCCTCTTCCCTTTTTCGACGGTGGTCTATACATATTCTGTATAGGCAGGCTACCTACAGGCACCGGGTACCTACCCACCTTCTAGCTTCCACCTTTTACCTTCCACAGAACCTTAAGTAGACCGAACGGAAAATCATTTCTGAGTAAACCTGACTCAATAAGGAAAATTCAATTTGCGAACGAAGGCGGAGGGAAGGCAAGGGATGGGAATATGGCGGCCGTCGAGAGGAAAGGACTTTCAATTCTGTACACACTGTGCGAGTAGGTAGGTAGGTAGGCAGGTACCCGAACGGAATCATGAAATCTGTCAATCCGCTTTACCCGGAATCGAACAAATTCCCTTGCAAATGGAGCCTGTCGCCTTGTACTGGCGAAAAGAAAATATATATGATAAATGAATGAATTAATGAGTAAATGAATGAAAATACCGGCAGGTGATGTCGATCATCCGGCGTCGCGGATACCTAATTGATGGATTTATCATGCAATCCAACGGACGCGTGTACGCGATAAATTCGGTTAGCGCGATTATTTATATAACTCGTGCTCGCGTCGTCGTAATCACGGTAGCGGGCGAGCTCTCGCAAAAACGTGATGAAAAAGTAATCAAGTCGCTTTTGCGAATTGTATAACGATCGTTACGGTTCCGGGAATAAGATTATTCGCGAGGAAAGAGATCGAGACGGAGAGAGCCGACCGTTAACCGGTACAATTCGTGTCACGCATCTTCCCACAAATCGGCATCGGGGTCGTTAACCTTGTTATTAAACAATTACGTAAATAAACATCTGACCAATAAAATCGTAACCGAACAAGAAGGCATGGTGTGTGGTACGCGTATGCGTATTCGGTATTATGAAGTCGAACGGAAAAAAAGAGACGGAAAGAGAAGAGAAGAGAAGAGAAGAGAAGAAAGAATGAGCGTTTTTGTTCAGTTACTAAACAGTTTGAGGGAGAGAGGGACGGCCAGATCGAGGGATAAGACCGTGTGGCCACAATAGCGTAATAACCAGTTTAAAAGGACGAGTCATCACCAGCTTTCATCTTGGAGCATCGTCAGTCATTCACCTTGGCAGGGCAACGCGACGTGCGTTACTTCTCGCAAAGACGACGTGTATACGTACATACATTTATTACACAGGGCTCGAGGAATCTCGACGTAATCAGATCTCGTTGATCGACGACGACGACTCCCTCGCTTGATGTGTTATAAAGCTCCCCTGTTTTCCGATGTTTATGAAAAACTTATCATTTCGGATTGGGGGAGAAAAATCATGAAAATGGGTGGATAAATATTCACTCGTTCATCGAACGGACGACGTGTGACTGATAACGATGAGCAAACTTTGAAAACTGTACAAATATGTCGACATCAATCAACGTTACACGAGGTTTAGTTTGCAGGTGTGTCGGTACCCATGTTGTACGATATGTGCCGTATGGTATACCTGTGTAGAATTGTAGATGTAGATGTGGATGCAGATATGGATCTCCCCGCGGTAACTCTCAGCCGTTGGAAAAGTTGACCTTATCGTCTATGTATAATAGCCGGTCCTCCGTGTACGGTATAATTAGTGTAATATTTATTTGATTAACATTTTTATGATTTTCGGAGGTAATTCGACCCTGATCGATCGAAAGATGCCAGACTATTATACCCCGCCAGCGAGGCACTACATCAATTTGATGAACTAGCACTTTATTTTCATTGTCATTAATTTTATGTACCTATACATTTAACACAATATACCTACACACGTCGCCAGACGCGCGTGAGAGTGAGAGAGGTGTATTCAATTATCCAGCATGATCTTAATTACAAGATTCCACCACACACACGCACACGACAAACGGTACATTTACTCCTCACTATAACGCGTCAATCCCAACAAAATTTTATTGTGGAAAACTCGTAATGTTTCTTGGAGGTTATTGTGATGAAAATCGAGAGCCAGTCCAGTGATATGGGATCAACAGCTGACGTCACAGGCTCGCGCGGCCGGCATTATTGGTGATTCTGTAGGGCAAGGTGGTAAGGTCTGTAAGTCGTATTATATATGGAAGTAACACACTCCGGTACCGCATGCAGTCTCGTGGGTCAATTATTCGATATTCAGGTCGTTCTCCCATTCGATGAATAGACTTTCGTCGTTGCCAGTGTACGACTGCACCCCGTGTTCTGGCCAGGAGTAGACGAATTGCGCAATGTTCTAGGTTAAATCGGACGCGCGGGGGCCGCCGTGATCGCGCGCGCCCCAATTATGCAACGGACACTCGGGGACAATTTTTACCAGATGAAATAACTGGCAGGCTTCGTTCGACGTTTGGACTCCGTTCCTCCGACTCTGAAGAAGAATCCGCATCATCTATACGCGTTCTCCCGTGATATCGCATTCTTCAGGGAGTAAGAATAATGATTCGAATGAATGGACGACTGGTGCACCACCAACGAGAACAACGTTGATTCGTTTCGCACCGGAGTGCAGCTAGACCTAATTAATTCCATCGGAAGTGAAATTTTGCAACGTTTTATAATTTGCTGCCGCGGTATGAACACGTGAGCGTGATTCTCACTGCAGCTGGCAATGTCCTATACATAATATCAAATATCAAATACTCACAGATTTCTCCCGCGGTCTGCGCACAGTCTAGATATCTGTTAATTACAGGTCGCACTCGGCTATACTTTCGTTAGCAATAATAAAACTACAGCCATACGCAATTATTTCTGCGCGGATCGTAGATTCGGCACATTTGCGATGCCACGTACCGGACTATGAGCGGTCTTATTTTTTCATCGGTGGAACTAAACTGAGCTCTCACGTTGTACTTGCGGCCTCGGTGACGAATCACCTGAAATATCTCTCCTCGCGCAATAAATGCAGGGTGTTATTAATAACTTTGGAAAAAAATTACAGGGTAGGTAGAGAACCCAAAAACAAGGATTTCGAGCATTGGAACCCATGTCCCATGAACTACGGAAATACCCCCACACGGAGCTACCGCCATTTTTAGATTGTGGTTTGCACCCCTAATAGTGAGGGGGAAATAACTCAGGATTTGAGAGACACATTAATTTCTAGGGTTGAAATAATTCAACTTAATTCAAGTAATTCAAGTAATTCACGGTTGATTCAGTGAATTCTTATTAATTCAAGTAATTCACGGTTAATTCAGTTAATTCTCATTAATTCAAATAATTCACGTTAATTCCGTTAAATCTCATTAATTCGAGAAATGCGGGGTTAATTCAGTCAATTCTCATGATTCAAGTAGCGCACGATTGATTCTGGTAATTCTTGTTAATTGTTTTTGGGTTCTCCACCTACCCTGTAATTTTTTCCAAAATTATTAATAACACCCTATATTTGATTATTACATCTACGTACCGGTATATGTAATGTTGTACCTTTCGAACTTTCAATTGTGTATATTACCAGAGAATTATAATTCGACGGAGAAAGTGCTTGATATCAGGCACTGGTTCGAGCCAACCTACACGAACGCGAAACGATACCGTAATGCAGTTTGCAAAAGCTACGTGCCCTGAAATAATTGCTTGGCATTATAAAAAAAAGTGTGTTAAACTAATCCGACATGCCTGCAGACATGCCTCGGTTCAATTATTCAACGGTTTACTTTACCACCGTGCCGCGGCAGCCCCTGACACACGCCGTTTTTTGGAAAATAAAATTGAACGTCTCGGTTGCTCGAGAGCTGTTGCCGAGCTATTTCTCTATTGCCCTCGAAACTTGAAAACCACTCAAAGTTTCAAGTTTCGCCGAAACACTCGCGCGGCTATGGAGCCACAGACCCATCTTATTTTCCCGCTTATGGATTTATAGAAAAAGGAGGAACACCCGCGCGCTACCCTGTTTATGGAGAGTCGATCGAACTGAAAGAAAATCAATGGTCAGTCATGAAAGGGGAATCGTTCCATGTCCATAATGGTAGTAAAAGTTAGTAGGTATACCCAGCTGCGTCCGTCCGTTCCTTCTTCTGCATAGCAGTAGCAGGCATGAAGCCACGTGACCCACGTTAATATGATCGAAGCGATGAATCTATCGTTGTCAACTTTAGGTAATTCGTGAAAGTGGAAGCGGGAATGTTGGCTAGTTAGCTGTGAAGCGTTCGTTAGATCCGGACACACGAGTAACGCGATCATGCTAAGTGATGACGGCTTTGTCATTTCATCGGCAATATGTCCGATTGAATTTCGTGTGTTACTATATATAGCTCTCGCATATTCCTACTGAGCCGATTAAATCACACCGATAACAAGAAATTGATGGCTCGTAAAGATTCATCCGGCAGCTCCGCCATTCCGAGCGCGTATATATATATACTACTTGTAATTATTTTTCATCCGCCCTTCGTTTTCAAAACCGACAACCAATACCAAAAGGATTTTCCCGACATTTCGCAGCATGAAGAAGGGGACGCATTTCTGGAAATGGAATTGTATGAGACGTACGGCCGTTGTAAGGTTGAATCGCGAGGATAAAGGAGGGAGATCATCGATACGCCGATACATGTATCGCTTCGCGAGTTACGAGAAGACAGGTATGAATTCCGGACAGGTACATGCATAGTAATATTATTCTCGGAGCTGAGAGGATGGTTGAGAAAGCCCCGGGGTCAATATATAGGTACCGCCAATATTTGTGGTTGGACTAGAGCCAATGTGGATAGAAATGCGGGGACGTGTCGGTGTGCGTCGGTGCGGGACGGAAAGTAGGGTGCGTATTACGTAACACGGCGCCGTAGGTGTGTATGTATTGGGGCGCGGTGAAATACGGGGGCCATTACCGCGCGGAAAATATAACTTTGAAAGATTTACGAAAATAATACGTTATCCAAATGAGACGTCGGGAGCGGGGCAATTCCGGGCTGCCTTTAATAACAATAAATTCATAATTCCGCTTGTTTTAAACATCCCCTGCAGCTCTGAATCATCGCCGCCCTTTGACTTTCGCCTTCGGATATCGTTGCCGAACGAACGGGGATACCGACAGGGAAAAGTGACTCGAAGGGCAGGCTAGGTGGTTTTGAGAAACAGTCAAATTTAGGACTCCGAAAAGGGTAGCTTAAACTCCTGCCGTACATAAAATTTGTAGACAGCTGGGCATCTGGAGAACTGTGCGATTCGGTCTTCAACCTTCCAGTGTGTGCAACCTCGCGACCTCCAACGTCTCGGGAAGGAAAGAGGAGAGAGGAAAAGGAGATGGGAAAGGGGCTGGAGGGGGAAGGAAGGGGACCGTCTTTTACTACCCCGATAAACCTTGGATATTACTTGGGAATCTTATTATTCCAATTCCAGATCCACTTTGGTAATTCGCCGGCATAGCACAATCCAATCTCGGCACTGGGAGCCTCGACCATATTTCGTCTGTAAATGTTGTTTTTAAATCTAAGCCCTACAGGACTTAGAGACGAAGCGCTCACCGTCATATTTTACCTCGCCTCCAAATTATCGCGCACTCGTAATATCTCGCCGATGAAAACTTCCGAATGCACCCGCCCATTGCACCGCGGAAGGGAGCGTACCTGTTTCAACTCCTGAATTCAATTATAGGTACCTACTCCTGTGAATAGATGTGAGATGCAAGTTGCCCCGGTCCTCGATGCTCGTTCCTCCTTCGAGAAATTATTGGAAAATTAGATATTCCATGCGGAAGACTGTGCGACCGATCGAATGATCCGAGAGTTTTGTTTATATGGGTCTGAAGTATCCGCGAATAAAAGGGAAGAGGGCAGAGGAGAGAGAGCGGTTCGGGTACCCATGAAGTACGTATCTCGAGTGGATCAGAGAATAGAAAGTGTTCCGAATCACGCCTATATAGTTATCGTTATTCGTTAGTAATGGTGAACGAGAAAACATTGGGCAGCTGGTAGTTGATTCTTGGCGCTTGCAGCGTTATCTTGTCCCGCGAGCTTCGTACTTGCAGCGAATTATTTCACGAGACACGGAGTACATATTCCGCACGGTCTACGTGATTTCCGCGCTTATAGAAGTCCCGCACCAAATGGAGAACATTCATATATCCCCCGACGTGATTCACGATTATATTTATGTCGCGATTAATTTATTGCCCGTAAAGGCCCTGCGATCGATCCCCGCCCATTTCCACCCCTCGGGCCCTTTCGACATTTTAGCCGGACAAAAACCACTCGGCCATTCGTTTCATAATCAGAATATCGGCTACGCAACGTGACTAAGCTGTGACGTCATTTACACAGGCTCACTTGCGTCAAGTTCTGCCCTTAATTCGCAGGAGCGGGGGATGATTTATAGCGCGGACGTTTGATCAGCCTGGAGGGGAACGATTCTATTAGTTGCACCAGTGTTACATGTATCTTTGTTCTTTGCACGTCAACACCGACGTCAAAAACTATTATTATTTCTCATGTATTCAGTCTATAAATTAACCATCGACTAACCCCGTCATCAATATTATAATCAATTATTTCCGAAGGATAGATAGAAACCGTGTTTCTCGTTTGATTCTGAACACTCGGTCTGGCTAATAATGTCTGACCCTTTGCTTATTACTAGACAAGTGTATTCAAGCTCAACTTCTCAAAGTAGTGGGTTGGCACTCAAGACCAAAAAGAAAAGTATTCGTCGATTTTTTATTCCCCGACTCTCCTTCTCAGTTTTCCTTGTTTTTTTTTTGTTTTTTTTTGTCTGAAACGTCAGATTAGAATAGAAGATGACAATGACGAAATGGAATAAAGCGGCACGACGATCAAGTTCGAATGGGTCGTTCTCTACGAGAGAAGTGGAGGTGGGAGTGGGAGTGGAAGGAGGAGGGTCGGGTCGAGGGGTAGGGGATAGGGGATGGGGAGTTGAAGCTAACGGCCCGGAACGATAGGGGATGTTGTCAGGGGTTGAAGTGAAATAAGGGCTTATACATGAAGCCTTCTTAGAACTCCTCCCGTTCCCGTATATAAGATTATGTCGTTTTATTCCTTCCCGGATTATCTACATTTTCAACCTTTTACGAATCCGAAACGAACCGCTGTATTTATAGGAAGGCCATATCTTTCAATATTTAACGACTCGTTCGATTCTCCCCCCATCGAGGGGAAACAGAATCACCGAGACTCACCCCTCAATTTTCCTTCTCTCTCCCTTCCTCCCGCTCTATTCAATTAATAATTCCTTGCGCATTGCACGAAGAACACAAAGTTGGCAAATTGTGTTTTCAATTTCAACCACGACACGGCCAATGCCATTCGAATAACAAATTCAACTTGGACAAGTTCAATAAAGCTCTGAAACTATGCGGCCGTACCTTGCATGGGATAATAGAGCTCCGTAGCTCCGCCAAGTTACATGCGAAAGTTTTATTCAAGTTTCTCCGGTAACTATACAAACGCGCCGACTACAGCGCACACCTATACCTGCAGCTATGAATTTCCATACATCTGTATGGATATCTACTTGAATATATCTGTCGTTACCCCGGAGCAATTGTTTTAATCCGGGAAACGGGATTCCGCCATTGTCTTATATAGGTATGTTAGCTGGAGCTTGGACGAAAAATAAAGAGAAGAAAAAACCAACAGAATTTTAGTACAAAATCATATTTCTTGTTTTATCTTTATTATTTATTTCCCTGCTCCCTCGCGCACGTTCATTTATACCACACTTTATTCTCGGCTTGTTTTATTTCCTCAGCGCGGGCCAACTCTTGCCCACCTCTACCTGTGCCTGTGCCTGTACCTACCCATACTATACCTGAACTTTTATTTCTAGCTCACGGATTAACATATAGATGTAGCCCATGGAAGACAATGGGCCGAGTTAATTAAGTACGAACCCGGGCGTAGGACCAGCGGAGAGTGAAAGAAAAAAGGAGAGGAAGAGAAGAAACATTCTCCGAGTGTTCGCGCCTGCGAAGCTCTTTACTCGCTCTTTACTTACTCTTTACCAGAGTTCTCAATGACATGAAAAACGGCCCTTTAATTACACTCTTAAATTCCCTATTCCTTTCTTCCATACACCTAGGTATACTCGAGTATTATTTCCGAGGGATCCGTTTTACGTCTTCGGTTTGTTTATAAATTGTGCCCTGCCTCTGGGAAGGCCACGTGCAGCACTTCTCCGGAGGGCCTCTATCATAGGCATTACGAGACAGTCGAGTGTATCGCACATGTTATATTCATTGACATGATTATGGGTCACGACATCGAGCCGTGTTTGAGATACCTAGTATGTACATTTGAGAGAAAAAACGGAGAACGATCGCCCGCGGTTAGCGTAAAATCGAGGCAAATTAACGCGTCGAACGGTCAGAGTTCTGCCCGTAGCAGCAGCGGCATGGCACTTAAATAAAAAAAGTTAATCAACGTTTACGCAGCCCATAAAATCCCCCTTCCTATTACTTAGATTCCAATCTGAAATATTTAGTGGTCGCTGCGGACCCGAGGAGGAGGAAGATCGAAGGCGAAAAGAGTAAAAAAAAAATCGAGAAAATTTCAAATGTTAAAAAACAGGAAGAAAAAGCGTCGGGGGAGCCGAGCTCGTTACAGCATCTCCAAGCCCTGATCATTTCAGAGAATAATGAGGAAATAAAAAATCATTCAACGTCTCATCTGCACCTTCCTTGCTGCCTGAATGTTGTTTGAAAAAAGCTACGTTCTTCGTCCATAGGTACAGCCGGAGTAGGGTAGACTGGGTACGGTTGTAACATTTTTCGGTTTTGCCCTCACTGAACTCAAACTACAGTGAACACATCAATGTTCCAAATACCATAGCAAAGAGCATTCAATTGCTGACAAAATGGCGCCAAGTAGGACTCTTTAGCATGAATAGAAAAAAAGTATGAGCCTGTCAAAAAAAATCGGAAAAGTGTTACAACTGACCCCAACCCCAGGGTCAGTTGTAACACAAGATTTTTTCACAAAATTAGATTATATATCAGGATTTTGATGATTAATATCAGACATTCCCATAAGGAATACGTGTTTCAGGAACTAAAAAATATAAAAATAACTTTTCATCACCTCTTGATGGCCGAATATTTTCGTTTGGATAAAATCTTATAAATATAATGTTTTTTTATATTATTATTATTATTTCATGACATAAACTACGATAATGCCTGAATAAAAGAAGAAGAAGGAATATTGTTAGCTGTAATCATCCGCCATCAAATGTTTGCAATGTCCCCGGACCAACTGTTACAACTGACCACAGACGAGTTTTTTTACTTCAAGTCAAAATTTCATTTATTCTGTCGAATCTATCAACTCAAAATACTGTGAATACTGACACAGAATTGGCCAAGGAAACATATGAACAAAAGAAAAATTGAAGATTTACCATAGAAGTCTAATTATCGATGTTTAACTAAGATTGTAAGAACTTACTTTAGGCCCGAAAATAACAATGGGCCCCGCTACCAACTTCCGCTTTGCACGGAGGAACGCCACTTACTAATGTGCTAGTTCGGACTACTTGCACGGATTATCAGGCGGCGGTATATAAATTTCCTACCCTTAGTTTTAGAGATATTAACAGTGTTACAACCGTAACCTGTTACAACCGTACCCGGTCTACCCTACCCACACCGCGGTTGCGGTCAAGTGTATCGTTAGCTTTTTGGGCACAACCGATAAAACGCATCCAGATGTGAGACCTCTGAGCCCGTAATGCTCCATCTGCTCGCGATAGACACCCCGAGAATAGGTAGAAGACGCAGGGGTTGTATTTTGTACCACCCTGGGCTTACTCGTCTCACCGATGCTAATATCCTCGGGAATTTGATACCGCACGTTTATACGGCCTGTATGTGCGACGGTGGGTGATAGGTCATTCGGAGAAAGTTCACTCCACGTAGATATTCATTCGAATGTATGCAGGTTGTATAACGGTTTTCTATATGGATCGCAATTCGCATAACATCGCTCTCTCCACCCCCCGCGCTTTAATTATTCATCTCGAGAGCAGCTATAAACTTTGGTTAAACGGGGAAATAGAAATTTGACGAAAAAACAGAAAAACCGACGGAATATGGAAAATGGAAAATGATATTTTCACATTTGTTACGGGGCGATATATGAGGCATGGTCCACTTAAAATGATCACTCGCGTGTGCACTCCTGCTGATTCACAGAGGGCTAGAGGGAAAGTGAGCGAGTTGACAAAAGACGACCACTGTTGATCACCCGGAGTGCCTGTACTCCTCTATCTCCCTCCCCCGCGCTGTTTATTCAAAGCCCTAGGTGACTTTCGTTCAGGCGGGAGAACAAAAAATGGATACGTAGAAACGTGCGTGATCCATAGAGTCGTAGATGTGGCTGAAAGATGGGACGTCAAGTTTAATTGGAGGGCTTACGCGTGTACCGTGTGAGAATAGGTATATTATACATACATGTAGTACTGCAGTAGCGAGAGTGTAGTGCAGAGTGCAACGGTTGTGACGCTGCTCGAGAGTAGCTGCGCACCTTTATCTACCTTGCGTTGTGTTAGCCGAGACTATAAAACGCGGAATAGGTGCAATAAAAATAGGGGTGATCCTGGAGGAGCGCGGGACGGGGGGCACGGGGTGAGGTGGGCATAAAACAGTGTAATGGAACCGAGCTCCACCCTTCATTCATATTCAGTATTATCAAGGCGAGCTATTGGACATTTTCTTTTATTGCTACTCCATGAGAATTTATGGAGACCTGTAAATTTCCACGGTATTGTAATTTCCCTGAAGAAGCGTGGAACCCCGTCGGTTTCCATTTACCAAATACACGGAATTCGGGCTACCATCTCGCGGGATCAAAAATATAATCTCGGAAATTAAAATTACGATCCCGCAGCCGAGGGAATTTGAATCTTGAAACTTTTCGCCGAACGAGAAAAACTTGGAGAGCAATCACTCTTCGTACACCAGACGGAGCTTTTGCCAAAATTGTCCGCTCTGAGAATCTACTGTCTACATCGATCCACTAGAAAATGCACTTTCTGCATACCCATGATATGACACAGCATATACCCACGTGCAGGACAGAGAGACGCATCTGTCTCGCGTAATCTGAGAGAACGCACCCCCCCACGTCCTCCCCAGGTGCAGCGTGATTGCGCCGCATGACAAGAACAAGAACGAGATGTAGAAGGCGAAGAAGAAGAAGAACAAGTAGAACGATGGATAACGAAAGGTAAGTGAGCGGGAGAAGGGGAGGGAAGGGAAGGGAAGGGAAGGGAAGGGAGTAGGTAACTCGAACTGTGGAAAACAAAGTTTTAAATTGTCAAAGTTCTCTCAGTTAAAATTTCCACCGACTCTATCTTGGCGAACATTTTTTTCCTACGAGATATATCTCATCCAGAATTAAGAGTCTGAGTCTCAGGGCGCAATTATTTACAGGATATTGAGGTATACTTACACGTGTAATACGCATCGATTGTCCGTCGTCCATTGCCACGGAATATAATCCGATCGAGTATACATATATACCTCTATTGAATATGGGAAAATGAATGTTGAAATTAGGTATATACCGATAGTTATTATGGACACGAGACAAAGAGCGAAGGGCGAAGTGCGAAGAGCAAAGAGTCTGTAATCAGTAATATTATCTGGCATCTCGCGGGGACATGCGGGAGTGGGTGCACCGTGCACCGAGTGTTGCGGCGGTAAATGTAAAAGATAGCTCATACATACGCCAAGACCGCACGCTTAGATCCACGATGCTAATGCTTATTCGATGCTGGGGAATGAATAATGGGCTGCTATAGTGAAATACACCGGGACATAAATATTGTATCTGGAGCGCTATATATTAGCTGTATCGAATACATTATCCCCTTCTGTTCTCCGCTCGTTCCTATCTGATTGAGATTGTTGCCATGGGAATATGCTCGTGCCTGATCCAACTGCTCATTTGTTTCCGTCCCTAGTTATTTTCACTCCTTTACCGCTGCATTCGGTACATTACATTATTCTAATACTATCACACTCTACTCCACTCTACTCTACTGGTGTATACGTATATTATAGCCATTGCGGCACGCCGGACTCTAATGATTTACATATTTCGTCAATTGCAATTGCGAGAGGAATGAAAGACGCCAAAATCGCCCTCAGCTGCCACGAACGAAACGACAAGACGCCGAGGGAAGGAAAAAAAACTCAATCAGACGTACAGTAGAAAGCGAATGATTCTCTGTGGCGATTGGCGAAGCCAGCGGATCAGACGATAGAATCGCGCCGTAAATTTTTAGGGGCAGTTTGATTCAAGCGCCTTTCACGCGCACTCCGAGATTCCCTCGTCAGATATTCGCCTTTCGATGATCGTTGCAGGGTTTTATACTTTTACACTTTGCAGTCCTCTTCTGTGTTATTGTTTAATTGAGATTTTCTGTGCCACGTATATACCTACTCGTTCTGTATCTTCAGAAGAGCGAAGCAGATGATATTACGAATTCATATAATATATGTAATATATACGAGCACGGGTCCAAACTTGTACAAAAGCTGCATCTTTGTTGGAGTAAGTGTACCCCCTCACCCCTCACCCCGTTCGAAGTGAAGTTGTGAATTATAATCGGTACTTGCAATTAATAAAGGCTTAGTGGCAGGTAGAAGAAAATCCAAAGTTCGTTGTGTAATCTGATAATAATTGCGCAAAACACGATACAAGGAACCTACTTTGAATGTGAAGGGTGGAAGAGGATGAGGGTGAGGGTAAGAGAGAGGGGAAGAGAAGAAGGAAAAAAACCGTTCAACATTCAGCTCTTCCTGATTAATTAACTTATACTGAATAGCAAAATTTAACTATTTGTTATTTCGCCGCCGCGGCTGCTGCTGCTGGAAGCGAACTACTTGAAACTTTATTAAGAATTTATTAAACTCCGACTAACTCGCTTCACAAAGTTTAACAAGGTATAGAACTTGCTCGACAGTTGAAGGGAAATAAAAGTTTCGCGTTTCTATCCAACTTGTACAAAAGTTATCATATATTTCAATTTATTATCGGACATCGGTTCGAATTTATATTACATCCCACGGTCCACGGTGTCTGTCCCGCGCATGTATTACACTCGTCTTTGCTTTTCGGTTCGTTGTCTCTCCGGAGAATGGAGAATGAAGAATAGAGTTCAATAACAGACCTCACTCGCATTTACCGGTAATAAGATATCGATAGCCACCTACTCGCACCTACCATCTACCACCTACCTATATACAAACATTGTCGGTAGACCTTACAGCGCGACGTCGATGCGCTGTATAATGTAATTGCGCAATTACTTTGGCATAATATGCACTAGCGTCCCATTAATGTTAATTACACAATCAACGTGGAGTTGAGTCGAGTGGCCACGTAGCCGACGCGATCCTTAAATTCACCTTAAATACCTCTCGAGCCTGCAGGAGTCCCGAGTCTCGGGCAAGTCCTAGGCCTTCCACTCGGACCCCCCCGAGACGGGTGCCTTTCTTACGCACCTGAATACTAATGCAATTTGTACCGGGACACGTTGCGGGGGTTGTTGCGAGGTAAAACCAGTCAGCAGCCAGCAGCCACCGGCCTTCGGGCACCGTCGCCTCCCGTCTGCTTGCTGCGAATAGGTAGAGGTAGTAGGTAGGTAGGTAGATGCGGCTAGTTATATTATAGTTACTCTTTCGCCGAGTACTTCATCAGGTTCAATGCTGCAAGAGGCATGTCAGACATCGCAGTGCAGCCGCACACGCGTGAATCTACGCGCCCTTGCGCAGCTTGTCCCGATTGCCCGACTTTCTACACCTATTATATAGTCGTATACGATATATCGTACTGATACCCGATGCCTTCCACGTTTGCGCTCCTACGATAAATGATACATACAATATACTCTCGTCTCGTCTCATTTCCCCAGCGAAAGTGGCATTGCCGACTCGGGAGAAACGCATTGTTCGATGAAATTCGCAAGGTTGCGTATAACTTTTGCCGTCCGCGTCAGAAATTTTCGAAACTTCCCCAGAGTCGGGGCTCGAGGGTCAATCCTACCGCGACGAGGGAGTTCGAGGGGCGAATCGTCTGCATTCACTTTGTTACGATGTAGGATAATAAAATGAAGGTGAGACGATAAATCAAAGTTTCAGCGATACCGCAAAGTTTGCTGTTGCCTGCCGTGCAGTGTGCCTGCAGTTAGCGTAGGTATGTACTATGTAGGTTACGAGGCGAGTTGAGAAGTGCTAAGCAGCAAGAAACTTTGTACTTTTCCTCGAGCACTACTGCAGCAGAACCCGAGTAACGGCCGAATAACATGTTTCTTCTACCCACGTTAGTTACGTCTTAAAGTTATTTACGGTTATTGCTTGCAACTCGCCCCGCAAGAATTAACGATTCGCGTTGATAGTTCATTTACATTACATTACATTTCATTTCATCTCGACTCAACCTCAAACTCGAACTCTCTTTACAGGCTCTGCGAGGAATTATGCGAGAAACTTTTCTCCCACTCCCGCAATTGTCCCGCTCGCTTTATAGGTTATACCTATGGTACCCGATGATTATCGTTACCTCGTGACTCGTCCCATCCGGAATAATCGAGATAGACTCGTGCGTTGTATGATTGATCGAAGAATCATTTCTCCTTTTAGGGTTCGTAACCGGTTACAGTCCGGCACCCTGTATCTTTTTTCTTCACCAACTCCCAAGCCCCTGCCGAGAAACAGGTGTCCGTGGGCACCTCGACGATGCTCGACTCTTATACATCGCGATATAATAGAGGTGATAAATCGAAGACGGTTGATTGAGAAAATACCGCAGCAACGAACAAAACTAACGATCGAACAAGAACTTACCCACTGTCGTACTCTCTAATTATCCGCCGATACAATATTCGGAAATGGATTTACATCGGCTGCTCCGATCATCTCCGTCTCGCTACTTTATAGACCATAGGATATTATAGTGTATGGACTCACCTGAAACAGACGCAATGAAGGAAAGAAAATTACTCAACAATTTCATCTACCTTACTGATCATGAATGAGGGTGATTACGCGCGGTAATCGCCCCACAATGCGATGCCGCAGCTTTCAACATCGCGTTCGATACTCGTCAATGAAAAGCCCGCAAATACCATCTTGAATGACTCGTTAGCAACGATCGGTCTCTCCTTGCCCCCGCCCGACGCGCTCCGTCTTGGGGATGAGCGACACCCGATGTTTTGTTCCCCTCGTCAGCGCCGTGCAGCCTCCGGGAGTCCCGGAGCAAAGTCCCTAACCGCGCGTTTAACGGGTGTGAAAGTGATTCTCCTTCTCCGGCTGACTGCAGCCTCCTTAACATCGGGCACGCGGAACGGAATCACTCCCCCAGGGCCCACGGCACCGCCACCTACCAAGTGTCTCGCCTTTCGGGAGATTCCCCGTTGTATCGCGTACTCCGCGTATTGCGTTACCCTCGCCCTCTTCGCGCGATATTGTATTCCGTTTGATGCGCACTTTTTGACACCTCGGTATTTCCACCCGGAATTCGAGTTCTCGACCCGATCTCGCGAGGGAATGGGCAAATGGAGAAGAAAAGAAGAAATGGAGGCGATCACTCAGAGTTCCTTTGAATAATGGACGCGTCTCATGCGAAATTCATGTTCAATTCACCCGGCTGTTTAATTTACGATCGGCGTAAAAGTTGAAAGTTCCGTTATACCTACGCGCTGTACGTCGTGGAAATAAGTGCAAAGCCTTCGCACACGTGCGCAGCATCGGGGAGAGGGCGAGTTGGCAAAGTTTTATGAAAAACGAGCTGCGCTAAAATATTATTACTACTTTCTTCCTCCTTTTTCTGTCCTAATTCCGTGACAAAGAAAACAAAAAGATATACGTTTTTGCATAAAGATATTGGATTGCTTCCATAAATATTGTCCCTTGGCAAAATGTACGTCGGAACTCGTCGTTTTTCGATAGAGTTAGATAAAATATGACAGTGGTACTTGTTACAATGATTACCCGTTGAAGAAAAAAAAAACGAATCAACACCGGGAGGATAACACAAATACCGAATATTAAATTAGCTCAACAAAACCCATATGTCTTAATTAATTGTAAGTTATAATATTGTCGTTGCCGCGAGAGCTTTTTTGGGATTTTGTACAAGAAGAAAAATATGCAGTGCTAGCTGAAATATGCTCACTCTAGTTATGCGTATTATTAAAATTTGAGAAGAAAATTTATTCATGGTTAGACACTTTGCTCCCCACCTGCAGACCCGATGGCACACCGGAGTTTTATCTCAAGTATATTAATTCTGCGAAAAATCTTGCAGTCCCCGGCTGTAGAAGCCAGGAAACTTTGTCGGTTCATTTTTTCTCTTCATCGCCAAGTCGCGTAGAAGGATGCTACGTACGTAATGAAGAAACTTTCGAAACTTGCATGGACTGATCGATTCAAGATTCAAGATTCAAGATGAATCGCGCACCCTTCTCACAGCTCTGGTAATATTTCTCCACGTTCCTCGTCGCTCGGATGAAAAATTGACTTTTTTCCGGAATAATTCAAAGCCGTCATTCAAGTTTCGACCGAATTTTTACGAAGCGTGGAATTCGTAGCAATTAATTTGCTCTCGCGTTGAATTTACGTAATTCGCGAATGCGAAAAATATACGTAGCTCAACAAATTTAATTCATTCCGATCGAATTACCCGACGGTGTATACCTAATTGATCTGTAAATTGAACTCAACGTGCGACGGACACCGCGACCGAGGTTCGACGAAATATAAAAGATGAAAGACTTGATGAAAAATTCATCGACTCTCGGTCGATAGCGACGCCAGGGGAGGGCTGGTATTCCGCGAAGCTTATATTATCGGACGACGATGTTCCGCATCATTTCTGATAAAACAATTATTCAAGATCAAACGCGGCTCGCGCTTGCGTTCCGTGTCCCGTGTCCCGCGGTATAGGTATGTACATCTACTATATGTTTTCGAAATAACAAAGTCAATAAGTACGCAGGCAACAAACAATTAGGTTGATCAACGGAACAAAGAGAGGCGAAAGGTAACAAGGTTAAGTATCTGCTACAGGCATGCGAACGAACGCAAACATCAATTATTTGAGCGTGACGAGATGAAAGGAAAAACGAGATTTTCGAGCCCTTCGTGCGCCGCTTCGAGCCAGGAATTCCTTCTCCCTAAATCCATTCGATGGGATAAATGAAACGGGTTCACACAATAATGGTGAAATAATTTTGATAATTCTCGGCGCGTCCGCGCGGTGTAATGTAACACACGTAACGTATTATCTGCCGGCGCGGTGATTACGGCCGCGTGTGTATAGGAACGAAACACAGATACGAACACACATTAACGAAGTACGGTTTGCATTGAAATAAAAGAAGAAAAAAAGCAAAAGAAAAAAGTCTCCTATTCAGGTCGTCTTTTGAACACGGCGTCGACTTTGTTCCATCTCCCGTAGCATTTGCATAAGGATAAAAAGCTGGGGCACCAGGAAGTGGACGGCAGTGCTATCGAAACAATGTTATATACCTACTATATGGGCCGTGCAGTGTACCAGAAGTGTACCAACTTCCGACAAAAACTGGCTGCTCGTTGACGCTTCGAGACCTCCCGAAAGAAGAGGAAGAGAGAAAGGAGCGGAATGAGAAGAGAATGAACCTCGTACGGTTATAATAGCTGTAATAAGAATTTTTCACGTTTTCGTTTCAGTTTGGGTATAATAAAGCACCGGTTAATGTCACTCGGTGACGGATAGGACTCGACGGACTGCCCATCCAGACGTCGCGACTTCAATACTCGATGCCCATTTTTCTCACAATTAGCTCGAGGAGTTTGTAGGAGGAAAGAAACCACGTTTCACAAAGGAGAGAAATAAACTTAATGGACCGTACCGAAATATCAAGTACCGTCTCCGGCATACCTGCCCACTTACGTGAGGCACGTATTAATAACCAACCAACACAAATAAACTCAGCCTGTTTTTTTAATCCTCCTTTCTTTTCCTTTCCGTCTTCCTTCGCGTTTCGGCACGTGGCACACGCACCGACGTACACGCGAGGAATCCCACACACTCGTCATCCTATCTGCGCTCGGGGTTATCAGACGTGTCATGTGTTTTTACAGTTTCCCTGCAAAGGCCATTTACCTATCGGACGTTTGCAAACTAATTTTACCACAACGCGCTTACATGCCTGATGAGTTCAAGTAGGTATAAGCGCGAGCCCGTAATATATCGTGCGGTCATTCAAGATCAAACATAAATGCCATGTGAACGTAGAGACGGTTGTGTTTGTCTTTGTGCTCGTACGGCGAGTGCGTGGTAGGCGCACAGAGATGGAGGAGGAGATAAACGACTGCAAAAACATTCTACAATAAATAGCGGTTATTGCGAAATTATTGCGCAAGACCGGTTTCCACGGTGCTTGTCGAGTCGCTAATAAAGTTATGCAATCCGGGATTCGGTTCGATTTGTTCGATTTGTGTTCGAGTTGCTCACTCGATGCTGCGGAGTAGATTGTCGACTGTACATAGATACTTGGGGCTACAGCCTGCCAAACCATTGCCTACTGTGTAGGAATTTATCGACCAATTGCACCGTGCAGACTGCAGGGCCAGAAGGGGGCTGAACCTCTACACTCTACAGTCTACAAAATACAAAGTGCTAAAGTGCTGGCTGTTGGTGGGTAGCTAGCTGGAATTGTGTGGCTTGTACACGCCGGTGCGCAACAATTTTACCCGCTGCGGAATCTGGACAAAGTACGTGTTCTACGTTCTACCGACGAATCGAGGCTGTGCCGAGTTTTTCCGACTGAACATTGAATAAGAAACAAAAGATAAAAAAGAAAAAAAAACGAAAAAATTAGTAAAAAAGTATGAAAAGCTTCGCTCGATTCACTTCCACTCGTCATATTCAGCGACGTAATGACCTCCCGATTCGAGTGATTATTTGAATTCGTTGCTTTGATGTCAAGATTCATTTTTCATCCATAGCTACAAAATGGCAGAAAAGCTTCGAGGGGTGAGGGATAAAAAGTATAAAAAGTAAAGACTGGGGCACCGGCCCTCGATTGACTCGCTCAAAGAAATTTTACCAAGTCAACGAAGGAAGGCGAAAGCCCGGGGGTTGGGGAATCTGGGTACCCGGTGCTACATACATAGAGCTACGTAAGGGCGCGATACCGAATTCTCGTTATCCTGTAACTGTTTCTCGCTTGATCTTACTCTCTATCCCTTCTCTCTTCGGCTCGTACTACGGTCTTTGTTTTCCGTTCACTTCAAAGATGTCCTTCCGGCCTATTTTGCTCAACTTGTTTCGTAATTTCCTCATTTCCCGAATTTTCCTCATTCCCAAACCGCCCGCGCCCCGCCCCCGGGTTCGAGCCTTTCGAGAGCTGCTGCGAGAGAAGATAGGAGCACGCTTACTCGGTCTCTCTCGCAAACCTTTCTTATTATATTTATCCACCCCTCCAATTAAGGGCGGGTTTCTTAAGCCTGTTAATGCGATTTAATTAAACTTTGCACACTTAATTGGGATTATTTACGACCCTAAGATCGTTCGGCTAATTGGACGTACGGGAATAAGACTCGCGCGTAACCGTCGAATGTCCTCGACTATTGATTTACTACTCTTCGGACGTACTTATGGGTAGGTACTACGTATACTACATATGTACGAACGTATGTATGTCCCATACCCACCCGGTCGACGTATCATTTGGAAACACAGCGTCGGTGATCGTATATAAAAACCACATCAGGGGGGAATAATTAACCTCTGCAGCGAAATCGGATCTATACAGATTTATAGATCCATAAATTGCATCACTCAATTATCGTTGACCTAGGTCGGATCCGCGAGAGTGTTCGCAACGGTTAATAAACAGCGTTACAGATTGGAAAGTAGAAGCGAGTCGGTCGCTTATCTAGATTCACTCGAAAGTAAACGAAAGCCAATCTCACACACGCCAAAGGCGAGCGATCCGCGTCTCATGACTCCAGATTATCATTCATCTCTCGACTCGCGACCACGTGCAGACAGAATTTTTTTTTTTTTATTAAATCAAGTATGCACCACCCGCCAGATTCTTCATTCAAAGTTGATTCAAGTAGGTATCCGTCCTTTTTCCTCTCCTCTAACAAAGAAGAAAAAAAAACTGGGTGAAACATCGACCGCCGACCGTGTAACGAATCTATACGCGTTCGATAATTTCTCAATCGTTCGAAATTGTATCGGGGGTAGGGAAGAAATAGAAAGTGGTTAACTGGCTGCACGTCGTTCCTCGCGGTTTGATCCGATCTGAAAATAACGGTCTTCTGCACGTACGATCGAGAGCACGACTCCCGATATTTCGCGCATATACGGTACATATACAGACACGCACACCTTTATTCTCTCACGTTACACGCGGAGGGCAGACGCCGTCGAAGATTACAGCTGCTGCGACGAGTGGAATCGTATGAGAGATGAATAACAGTTTAAGCAGCTAGGAGGCCCGTTTAATCCTTTTCTAGCTCTGCGCCTATCCCATCGTTCGGATAGTTAGGGGTATAAGGTATCAGGCATAACGAGGAGAATACATCATTATTTTCCCATACATCCTGCTTCGCCATAACCAGTTGTTCCAGGCTTATCGGTATCATTACGTAACGGTCCTATTACAACGCTATCTTTGCGTATACCTCTGTCACTGCTCATTGCCGACCTATTAATTCTCCATTGTGCTGCAGAGTGTAGAGTGGTGTATTATAGAGATAGACCATAGAGTGTGGATTGTGGTACGTTTGAGAAACGGAGAAACGGAGAAACGAAGACGCGGGGAGAGATCGAGGGAGATCCAGAGACAGAGGTTGGATGCTTACCTCTCGACCTTTCACAAACGTCTCTCGCCGTATAATATCTCTCGTTGCAAACGGTGATCTAACGACGATTGTACCTAGTTGTAGCGGATAATTGAACTTATCCTCTCTTTTCGTTTCTCCGGGCCGTTAATAAGGTTTGTTCTAAATTTCGGCGAGAGTGTGTCGTAATTCGAGAAACAGGGCCTTCTATAGAATATACTCTACTCTACACGTGTGTAAGAGTTATACCGAGAGTGGCGGAGGTGGTCGTGGTCGTAAATCGAGTAAAACCTGTCGCGTTACGTCGCGTCGTGATCGAAATGTCTGTAATTATTAAAACTTTGAAACTCAACCTTTCGAAATGTAATACAAGAACCAGCATTTATTTGTTAAGCCGGAACAATCACAATCGCGAGTCGGCTATTGTTGCGGACATACGCGATACTTACCTGTTTGACCCACTGGCATTAAGAATCTCTGACACAGTCACGGTGCCCTCGATGTTTCGTTGTTCGTTATTGTTAACGTCAGAAATTCGCTCAATCATCGATCCATTCGGTCCATTGCTATATTGGCAACGCGAGATACGCGAGATACGCGAGATACCCGAGATACGCGAGATAGATTGATAGATAATTTTAATTATATCCATGCCAATATTGATACGCGAGATACGCGAGTATTTCGTCATTTTCATTACGAAGAACGAATGCCTCGAATATCGGGTGATCTCGCGAAGTGCGGTCAGCCGGGCGGCACGACAGGTGCTTCTCGCCCAGCTCGTCTCAGCTCTAGGGTTTCGCGAGATCGGGCATAAACTGTAAAGTGTAGAGTATAACGTGTGAGCGAGTCAATCGCGCGAAGTAACCACGATATTAAAATTCCAAGAAATTCAAAAGAGTTGGTAGATAAAATAACCGGTAGATTTCCATTGAATTGTTCCTTTGTTCGCGCACGTAGCCAGCTGAGTAAATAATTAACGAGGTTGTGAAATCATTCTCCATCCGTATCGGTATGTATATGTACATTTATATGTATATGTATATGTATATGTAGACACGACAACGCTACGTTGTAGCTCCTCGCGATCCCGATTATTCAGTATCGAATTAATGGATCTGCCTCTACGTTGTACGTATACGTATACAGCTCCCCGGTACAAAAAAGGTTTTTCTCCTCAGAAACATAAGAAGCTGTACGTGAGTGATCTCTGGCTCGGTGATCAAATAGTCTTAATTGGCAGTGAACGTCCAATTAAAGAGATCGAAGATGGAAACAGACCGGGTAGCCACTTTCACCGATTCATCATCCAGCATCCTTGAGAAATGATCGTTCTCCGGGAATGCGATACCTACGCCTCCCGCGCGTATCGCTATTCCCACAATTTCGTTACCTTCGATTTCATCTCCGCTGTTATCAGAGTCTATCAAAATACCGTTTGACAATTTCGATCCCTGGGTTAGGTGTATAATTAATCGGAAATTATTCATTAACTCGTAACTTGTAAATTCGAACAGGCGGACGATAGTATTTAATGGTACTCGGTTACACAGCGAGCGGCTAATCATCTATCGCGATTGGCTTTAGCCAGCTGGTGATAAATCACGATTCGACGCTATTATTATTTCCCCGTACCGATCGGCGCGCGAATAATAAATAGCTCGTAGGTATCATTTCTTCCGACGTTAGTTAGTATAAATAAATAGCGATCGAGATGCGATGAAAAAATAACGCGGGAATCGTGCTCGATAATTCAGAAAAATGACCCGCTTATTGCCGGCTGAAACACGACTCTCCTCATCGACACCTATCGCCCGCTGCTGCAGTTTCGCAATCGAACCGAGGCAGAGGTTCGCGTTTCCAATACGTCCACAAACGGAGCTGATGAAGAAAGAAAAAAAATTATTTCAATTTTCATTTATCGTCAAGCGCCGTTACTGTAATTGAGGTGCAAATCCTGCCTGCGCGGGAAGACGAGGGTAGTACACAAGGGAAGAGGCTCCGTGTGCCGATCGTGAGTCACGGAGGCGTATAAAAGGATAGGGATAGGGATAGGGATACGAACGGTTTACAAAGGACGTCAGCCCCTTCGGTACACTTGTAGGCAACATTTATACCTACCCCGTATTTATCATACACAAATTGAACTTGGCCCGGCCCGCGCCCCCGAGGGACGCTGCACAGTGTAGCCCGTCGATGGCAGAGGGGAGTTACATGTTTTAGTCGATTAAAACGTCCAAACGATCCAAGTGTTACTATTACGGGCGCAAAAACATCTGGAGTATCTTTGATTCTCAACGAAGTATGTCCACGAAAGTTGGAGGTCTCCGGGGTCGAGGTCGAGGTTGAGGTTGAGGTTAGGTTAGGGCGACGGAAACGGAAATGGACATGGACATGGAAACGTAACACTAACGATGGCATATATACCTGAGGCCCCGCGCATCTCTGGCTGACCGATGACCGGTCCTCGGGCTAGTCTCGGACACATTGATCAAGTTAATGTTACGAGATGTTCCGAGATGAATCCCACCTGCGGTCCTGCGCGCCAAAGACGAGGCTTCACACTTTTGCAGGTTTCTTCCAGCGATTCGCAAAAGATCGTAATCCATTGACGTTAGCTATCGATCGACGGACTTGATGATCGTGCAAAGGTGGGAAGAGAGGCGATAAGCGACTTATAATCTTACATTGACTGGGTGTAAAAACGGCAGAATAATACACGATAAAGAGCTCGCCTATTGTTTGACTATCCGAGAGTGGGATCGACGGGTCGACCACATACCACGGGTCGAATAGCGCTGCAGAGACGTTATAATGAAATGAAATGAAATGAAATCGAAGCGAAATAATTTAGTTCCGCAATAAAACTGATTACCGACTCTTATACCCATAGGTATAGAAAGCCATTTCACCGCGGCGAGTCTGAAAGAACTTCTGACCGACCTGACCAGAGATTGAATTTAGAAAGAAAACGAAAGAAAAAAAGTTCAAAGGGTGGAGGGTGGGGTGAAGGGTGAAGGGTATACGAACAAAGGAACGGACCACTATATTATATATTAATAACTTGGACGTTCCCATTCTCCGAAAAATCTTAGCGGCAGATATTGAAAAATGAAGTCAAATCACATACGTTTGTTCAAGTTGTTCACGCAACCACCAACCAACCAGCTACGTACGTCCGTACGCTAAAGGAAGATCATTTAGGTGAAAGAACCGAGTTAAGAGGGTAACGGGGTAACGGGGGGTAACAGGTTAACAGAGCCGAACAACCAGTTAATAACTCAGGTGTCAGGTACCGAGTGTAGGTATGTACATACGTGCGTGCGCCAAGTGTAGCGATCCGCAGTAAATCGCGCACGAGTTCCATCCAGACCCCGGGAACATATGGCAGCTAGCTGTATAATCAACGTCCGCGGCGTTTTTTCGCTCGCCATATCTATTCGATATTTCAAGAAAATCATAGAATGATAAATCTGAAGCGTCGCGGAGGGGAGACGGAAATGGAAAAAGGAACACGTCTCGTGGTTCATTTATTTTCAACCGTGTCATTCTCACTCGGCAAATTATTCATTAGATTACCGTGCGAGGCGATAAGTGAAGTAAATTTCATTAAATCATTTATTCGTCCATAGATTTAAACTGACAGGTGAAAGTCACCCGGCTTGCTCATACCTAGATATATGTATACTCGGAGTAACAGAGAATAGATTCTAATCTATTCTACCCGCGAGCACATGGAATTTATCTTAACGAACCTGCATCTTTTCGTTATAAGACTAATCGCTCGAGTTATATCGACTGTACCAATTACAGTCCCGATGTAACTCGTTCGACGCTGATCACGCTCTGTCTGACGTAAGTGATTTTTCGTAACATCGTTGAATTTTTTTCCCGGAATCGCAGAGGAATCGACGAATTTTTGTCGATCGTGTCGACGCGCGTCTGTGTATATTATTCAACCGGAAACACATACCCGGGTAGACAAGGCTCCGAAGTTCAAAAGTACCGTTACAACTTACAGCCTTCAGCGCATACGAGTTATGGCTGAATATACACAGTCGGTCGGGAATTTCTCGACGACCTCGATGACCCCGGTCCCGAGGAAAATGGAGCAACGAATTCAAAAGTCTCACTCTTCTCGTTCGTCGGGATAATAAGAATAAAATAGAACGAAACGAAGTAAAATAATGAAAGCAAGAAAAAAGTAAGGTAAGTTAAGGAAAGAAAAAGAAAAGGAAAAAGAAAAAATCAACCATTCGATTCGATTGCGTTATTTTCTCTATACGTAGGTTATAGGTATAGGGTACCGAGTCTGCAGGGTGCAGGGTATGAGGTATATATGAAAGGCACCGAGGATCAATAAACGAAGGAGAACCCCGCACTCTCTTTTGATCTTCCCCCATCCCTGTTTTCGTCCGACTGCCGACCGGGGTCCCCCGCCCCCGCCCCCGCCGCCCTGCTCCTTCCTTGATTTACGAGCATAATTTATAATATTTTCGCTACTATTGTATGGTAATACGAAAGGCAAAAAATATGTTAATGGTCGCCATAAAGGAGATATACAGCACGTATACTTCATTTCTTTACCCACGTACGGGGTGGCCCCGAAAAACCCGGTCACGTTGCCTTCAACTTTCATGGAATTTACTCTTTCGAATACTTCTACTCGAATCTGCCTCTGATTATAGGTATACCGAAATTTCGGTTCACAAAATTTGCCGCGAGAGTGGTGAAAAAATGCAACGTGGAGCGAGGCCCTCGAAGGCGATCCGCACGCGTTCCGTATCGTTGAACCGGGGGCGACATATGCGTACTCGATTATTACCCCTCGGAGCCGAAGGGGCCCGTTGGGTACATAATTAACAATCCCCATTCAATTACTGCCAATTAATAACTTGAGAGATTAATCGATACATGAATTGAAAGAAGCTCGGTTAACACTGGGAATGTTTGCGGGTAATACCGTGTTTCGTGATTCGTTTACCGTGGTTAATCGGAGCGTAATTGCGGTAGCAGCGTTTCTTTCCCCGCGATGAAAACTTTCGAGTTGCACAAGTTTGATCCGGGGTATATCAAAGATAATGATAATAAGATCGTAGGAATATAGTCCGGAGCCAAAATCTCGTAGGATTTCTGCGGGCTATTAAACCTTAAAGCGATGAAACTTGATCAATAAATTACGGCAAATGGTAGACAAGGGGTGGGAGAGTTTCGGGGCAAGGGCGTATAGCCTACGGAGGATATGCCAATTGATTTATACAGCGTCGAAGAAAATTCACAGTTTGTATTCAAGATTTAACGTCAGCTATAAATCTCAATTACTTACATATAGCAGAGTTTCGTCGGTTGGTATCCGCGATATTATATCTACGTACATACATACCCAGGCCATATCGCATTCGAGGCCACCTCCCGCGAGGCTCGTATGCAGTGGGCAATTTGAGTAAATTGAATTTTTGTCATATTCAACTTTCCCCAGTTCGTAGCTCATTATACATACTAGCTGGATAATTATTCGTTCAACCCATTACCTCGCGGCCCTCGCAGCCAACTGCAACGAGCAGACATTCGACATCAATCGGACGCGTGTCTTTATGGCCGTTGCAGGTACGGAGAGGTTCGATCAGTTCGAACCCAACCAGTCCGCATCAGCACAGTTATTGGAGCGTGGTTCGCAGCTGCTACAAGTAGGCCATTCCCTGTGCACCAGATCCCCACGTCTCCGTGTCCGCGAGAATAGAGAGCGCGGTGCTTTCCTCGATCGACTCGTTATAGGTACAAGATCCATTCGTTCGTTCATTATCAACGTACCGCAGTCATATTGAATTTTACCTTTCTTATCGCTTCCCGTGTTCGGTTCTTTATTCTCCATCGATATACCCCACCGGAGGAGCCTCGCTGTACCCCGGGGTAGAGAAGAGACGGACTCGTGCGCGCGGGGTACAAATCTGTATATACTGTCTGACACCGAGTGTAGTATAGAGGCAAGCGCGCACGTGCGTTTGGCTCTTCAAGTCCCCCTGGGACATGCGAGGTTTTTGAGTTACGAACAATTATGAGCACCTATCATCGCGTAGTCAAACTTCAATTGGTTTCACGATCTATTAGCTTTCCCACGAAATTTATCGAGGGAGAGGCCGTTCGTCGTTGTTATTAGGTATTGGAATAATTAGAAAGCGTTTAGAATTCCGGTTCTATTGGGCGCTTGAAAAGAAACTAATAATAATGATAATAATAATAATAATAATAATAATCATAATAATAAATAAAAAATCGATTGCAGCATTTCGAGATGAAATACAGCGCTGCGTGAAGAAAAGTTCGAGGCAATGAATGAAATTGTAAAAAACTAAAGAAAAGAAAGAAAAAAATACGTTTCGTAGTTGAATTTGGAAATATTTAAGTGAAGTTGGTTCAGCCGGCATCGTTCGCCACCGATGTTAAACTTGTACGTTAGACAGCGGTGGCAGTTTCAAATGGGAGTGCTCGATCAAGGGGAAAATAACTCGTTCAAATAACGTGTCAATAGCTCGTGAAATATTGAGAAATAACCGAGGAAATGAAACAATGAGAACAAAATTAATTTGAATTAAAAATAAAATAGGTAGAAACAAATGAAATAATGTGAAATGAAAAAAAAATTGATTGAATTAAAAGGGCCATTTGGAATTAGGAAAAAAAAATTGATATACCTAAATGAAATAATTTGAATTATTTCACTGAAAAAAAATAATATGTCAGTAAAATTTTGAGTTATTTCCCCCCTCGTGCTCGATATAGGTACAACTGTGGCCCACAGCAATCGCTCCGGAGCCGTGTAACTAACGTTGATGCAAGATTCTTGTCCGGCTTGCAGCTGATTCTGAACGCGGCGGGTATACACGTACGGTATATCGAGAGTAAAAGTTCGCGAGCCGCACCGGGTCTTGCGTACGGAAAGACAGGCAGGCTGACTTCAGCCTTGACCACGATACTCGTCACGATCGGCTTATCGTCCACCTATCGATTAATTACCTGCGACATTGAGCAAAAGCATTCGCCAGTCAAGATTGTCGTTTATTTTTCGAAACATTTCGGGATATGTGATTCATTCGGAACAGCCAGGCTGCAATGGTATAGTTATCCTTAACTGTGCCTAGATTCGGTAAACGAAGTGATTCTAACCGCAAGATCTTAGATACGGTATCCGATCTGGAATCTTCTATTTCGCAATAAGCCACGTGAGTTTCGTCGTGAGCCGAATGAAAATGCAGGCATGAGACTCGATCGGTAGGTGTATCGATCGGCCCTAGGCTAACAACGAAAACTCTTTCCTATCGATCTACGTGCGCAATGGTATGCCGCAGGAATATCTGATGAAACTTTTCACATAGCCGTATAACTTGAAGAATTCCAATAGTCGTTAATCTGTCAAAAAGTTTGATAAAACTCGGCGCGCAGTTATTGCACAAGCATAATAATAATAATAATAATAATAATAATAATAATAATACACCGTTGGTACGACTGTGCCTGTGAGCCAAAGTTATTATTTCGCGGACGCACACGAGTCTGTAGACAGTAATATATTAGGATATCCACGTGTTAGGTGGGTATAGAAATCTATTTTCCAACGTGAAACGCGCGAGTGTGCGATGAGGTAAGTTAAATAAACTTGTTTAGTTCGTAGGAAACTTTGGCTGGCCATTGTATTATAGTGAAGCAGGAGCTTACTCAAAGTTGTGAATAGGGAGGGACTCGGTTCCCCATTAAGCTTTATCCCCTTGTTTTGCACTTTCCTCGTTTGGTTTTCGAGACTTTCCAACATTCCGGGTCGTACACTTCTCAGGTGGATGCGCCGCCGATTTCGAATCATCTGCCCGGCTATTGTTCCCTCCGAAATCCCCGATATCGTCGCGAACCGTGTAGGGTAGGAACAATTGCGTTCGAAGTCACCTTTTCAAACGGATCATGCTTATAGGTACGTTGCGTCGTACCGCAATGAAGCGGCGAGATATCTGACATTTTTCACACAAGTCTTGTCGCTTGTTGTAAAATTGTATCGCGGAATCGCAATAACTTTTTGCGCATTTATAAGTTTGAGTTTGAAAAATTTATTGCACGCTATTCTAAAGAACTGATCCACCGTCGGATGACCTAGCCCTAAATTTTTCCGCGGAAAAGCACGACCTAGACGTTATAGCTGACAATGAGCTTCGGTCATCGAAATGACCAACCGGAAGTGACCGCCGCGGCACCGTGACACGACTGTAATTAATAATTATCGTCGGTTGACTTTCGTTTCATCGAAATCAACGTTTTGCCTCTTTACGTTACAGAGCCGTGCCGAGCGGAACCATTGTTTGGTAATACAGTTTGCTTTTTATGATTCTCCGTTAACCAAGCCGTGAAGAAATAAGCGCGAGAGAAGAAAGAAAGAGTGCCCGTAATCCACACCTTCCGAGGCATCGAGAAGCCGGGATTCCTGTTCGGTCCGATTGGCTACGATCACAGTTTATGATTTCACCTCGTCCCGAACTGCCCAGACACCATAGTTCAGAACGTGCCCGTGAGATATCGAATATTCCAACGAAGAAACTCGGACGCGTCACCTCGGCCCGAAAGCCGCCAATTTCGTAACTTTTACTGCGTCAGGTGCGCCACTGCGGCCTCTTCCTAAATGGCTGACAATGAATATAACGTTCGATATATGTAGATATATCGAGATCATTGAGATCCGTTTTATTGCCGTGCGAGTTAATTTACGATCGACGGATAACCACCTCGATCAGCGTGTATACTACTACTATACTTGGTTCTCGAAACTGCTTTACCGACTCGACTCCGTCACTGTATAACCTACGTGGTAGTGCCTGCCATTACCGCCACCATCATTGTGTCATCATAGTAGACGTATGTTTCTTCAATTTTCAATTATTTTCAGTTCCCGGTGTACATTGAGACGCTGTCGCTAAAACGATTATCCTTGGCGACCTTTTCTTCAAGGGCCGACCTTCCCATACTACGGAAATATTTTTACGTGTACAATTTGCACGGTCGCACGAGCGATAAGATATTCACGCATGAATTGCTTCCGAAGCGTTGATATTGGTAACAGCTCAGCCAGGGCCGATCGTACGGTTCGATAATATCGACATTATTCCGCGCGGTTTGACTCGATAAATCGGATTGCGTCATCCCGCGCGGTTGCCGGTTAAAGAACGCCCGCAGTTTCTCTCGACGTCCGTAAATCGTAATGATTCCAGGAGCTCTTTGTCTTTACGACTCATCCGAACTCTTTGCTACCGATAATAATTGGCCTCATTGCTCGAGGACTTGATCATCATTCGAGTTACAATGCGAGTCCTTTGCGGATAAAGTCCAAAGAGAATATTCGGAGAGGGGAAATGCAGAGGGACAGAGCTTCGAAATATTAGTCAAGTTAATTTTTGCGATCGCGTACGCTGGCGAGTAAAAATGTATGAAAAATTTGCAGACTCGACACACCGAACGAAGCTGAAACAAATTCCGACTACCCAACTGCGGTATTTTTAATTATGCAATGTAAATACAGAGCCGAGCTCGGTTCTGTTATTGCGAATAGTAAAAAAACCAAGTAAACACGGCGTACGTTAATTTTTTATACGCCGACACGGTGCGATTCGGCTCGTTCATATTTATTTATCTATCTATTCATTTATATATTTATTTGCGTGTTGAACGCGCGTTACTTGCCGCACTCGTTGCGCGAAAAAGTTCCGAGAGTGAAATTTGGGACTTTGTGTGTGAAACACTTCGCGGCTTCCGAGCACCGCGAAGACAGCTGTTTATTACGAAAGCGCGACTGCCGGGAGCAGATCCTGAGGGAAGCGACCGCGAAACCACCGGCTCGCACGCGACCTCCGCCACTCGTCTTCCTCCTTCCTCCTTCTTCCTTCCACCTTCCACCTTCCACTTTCCACCTTCGTGTAACAAACGGACGGTTAAACGTCGCGCCGGCTCGTTTCTTACGGGAAAAAAAGCACTGCTTAACAAGCTGCTCGTGAAATCGTGCGTGCATACTCGACGTGATTCACCTGTCCTCGTCGTCGTCGTGGTTTCTTCCCACTTGTTCGGGAACGTCGGAATTACTTCAACGAAAATAATAGCAATCATGATAATGCAGATAATAGTAACGATGGTAATAATGGTGAAGAAAAATGGAACGCGGGGGTTCACCAAAGCCGTGAAATTGAATGCCGCTGATTGCGAGTGCTGTCGATGCGATTCATAACCAGGCTGACGTATCACGTCCTGCAGGCTACGTCTACGTCGATATCGTATGCGCCACGGTACGGCTGTATGTACATTGGTAGCGGTAGAGGTACCCAAATTAGGCACAGGTGGAGATTACCGGGTGCATAAACGGTGCATCGGTGCATCGGTACATAAATACGTGTATAAATGAAAAAGATCGGTGCCGCGGGCGAGGAACCGACGTTGAAAGACGCCGAGAACCGAAGAGAGGACATAATTGCATTTTAAATCGCTTAATTGTTCGTTCGATATTAATTATCCTTAATTTTCTCTCCGGCGCGCCGCCCGTAGCAACGGGCAGGTCCTCGAAATGATGTAAAATTGTATTTTCATTTAATTACGGACGAGCTTAATGAGTTAATTGCATCCGAACGTTGACTGCGGCATTAATTTTTTACTCCACTCCACTCTGCACTGGAAGAGTACCGCGGACCGTGAGAAATACTCGGACCTTCGCTCTTTGTTCTTCGTCCTTTGGCTTTGTTCCTCCTTTCTCGATCTTCGTTCTCCGTTAACCGTCGAGGTACAGAGCGTGATCGAATAACCGAATCGAACGCAATGTATCCGGAATTTCAGGTTCGGAGGTCCCACTAATTGCTAATGAATTACGTAAGCGATGCGCGGGTACATACGAATATATCTACATAGGTATAGGTATATCTATCACAGGCAGGAAGTCTTTCCCACGTCGTTGTTCTACATCCTCCTATCACTGGAAATATTGCGTAATTCATAGAGCCACGTTTCGACTATGCGGTATTTCGTACCGGAAACGCTTATCTCAACCGGATGGAAAAATATCAACGATATACTCGTGTCGTCGGTGATAACGAAACAACATTATACAGAATATTCTTGTTACGAATCTTATCACTGCGAGAACAAAAATAGCGGACCGATGTTACGCGAAAAATGGATGAAGTAAGAGTCGTGGGAGAGAAATTAAAATAAAGCTCCGTCGGGTATAGCGAAAGAAGAGAGGAAAGAGAGGAAAGAGAGGAAAGATAGAAAAAGAGAGGAGCCGAGCCGCGTGTTTCGTAGGATGTCTACTTAGTTAGCAATGGCGTGCACGACGCCGTTGTAGTCGGACTGTACAACAATGAGGACGGCGGTGGTGAAGGAGTGACCTTGGTAGTCAGGAATCCGGTCTGGCAACATGAATCGACATGGTGCAGTGGCGTAAGTAGCGCCCTTTTCTAAAAAGTTTCATTTCAGTTTTCGTTATGAGGAAGGGCACCGCTCTTTACGCTCATGGGTCCAGAGTTTGAGGGACTGGCTCGGTCTGCTCGGTCTGCTCGGTTCTCTCTTACTTTTATGTTTCCTCTCGGGAGTTTCAACATCGAGTGCAGGATATCGGCACACACGATTATTTTACACATTGGCGAAATTTTCATCGATTACCTACAGAAATATTTCACTCCGGCCGATTCCCATTCCCCCGCAGATCCATAAGTATATATGTGAATCTTTGTTTCTTGCGGAAGGGTTCTCCGGCAGCCGCGTCCTCGGACCGTGGTAGTTGGATGTTTCAAATACCCAGACAAAAATGCGAACCGCAAGAGACGAGGGAGCATCTTATACGGCGAAGGGCGAAGAGGACTCGTTGTATATTCAGTGACGTGGTCATCGATTGTGTTTATAATTCTATTCTCATGCGACAGGCTCGTCTCCGGAAGGGCGAGGAGGACGAGAGGACTATCTGATATGTATACCTACTTAATTGGTCGTCGAACCGCGGAACCGTAAAGAATGATCTAAAATATTCCCGACGTATCTTACGATTCAACTTGTAACTCCACAATTCCGGTTGATACGGTGCACAAGGCCAGATCGAAGCCACTTTTCCCGCAGCTGTTAATTTTCTTCCTTCCACCGCGAGGTGATCGGCTCCGCAGCTCGGTTGATTATAACAGTCATCGATTAGAATTTCGTAATGGGTTATTACGGTCCCCGTTTTAGCCGTTGATCATAAACGATGGAATTGAATCGGGGGTAAAAGATCGCGTGGTTGAACATATATCGTATACGTTATAGGTACGAGTCACGGTCTCCTAAACTGAGTCAAAGAACCACCTCGACGAGGATCGGAAAACAAATTGAAACTATTCTGGTTTCTGGTATAAATTACGAACCATTACCGGACGATTGTGAGCTAATGGAAGCGTCTTAATCAGCGCTCGCGGCCATTCGGGGACCCGTCTAGTCGCGCCACGCCGGAGGCCTGACATGGCGTTGCGTTGCGTTGCGTTGCGCCTCGGCTCACCATTAACCACTTCACAGATAAATTACACGTGCTTGTTCGTTGTTACGAGACGACCGCGCGCAGACTCCCGCAGCCCCGAGGAATGTCACGCGGATAGCTGTGCAACGATGCTTTTCTTGTTTTTTTCATTCCTTTTCTCAAATCTCCAAGTATCTCACTTCGTACGTCGAGGATTGGGTCGATGATCCGCATCCGCGATCGGCAGCAGGATATTGAAAATTATGTAAACCGAGGCCGATGCGTGGAAACATTGTCACCGAATACCCGCGAGCACCAGTTGCGGCAAATCTGTGCGCACCTGCCAAGTGCACCTGAGTCCGTCAGACTTGAGGCCATTCAACTCGTGTCGGGGGGTGGAAGGGGGACCGAACGAGGGGGAGAGCACGCACGAGCCTGCGGTGCAGGTACGTATATGATGTATGACTTACACCGCGAGCTATAGCGTATGGAAACTTGTGTATTATAGTGGATACCTTGATACCTACAGCCACGTTATGATCGTCCATCGCGGGTGGGTACATTGATCAATGTTTGGAAAGTACGATTATGTATGAATATTAATGAGACGATCTTAAAAACGAAATTGAAAACGATATTATTAACATTCATCGATTTTCCGCTGTTTTTGTTATGGCGTTAGGTATAAGCGCGCGTGAATGTCGGAGGTCAAAGATAGGACGGGGACGGGGTCGGTGGAGCGAGAAGAGGCCGGGAATAATAACGCAGCTGATTTATATACTTTGGTAGAAAATCGTTGCGAAGAGAGAAGTTATATATTATGCTGCGTCACTTTCACAAAGATGATTAATACCCGCGATGTTAGCTCAATGTTATCGCGGGGAGGTATTCCTCGACGTATGGAGGGGGGACGTTACGTCCCCTTTTAGATTGATAGGAGCAGGCTTGCAGGGTGAGATAGGCGGTTCTTCCAACATTTTTTTATATTTTCATTTATTTTTTCACAATTTTTTCATCACCACCTAACAACATTTATTTTTCTTCTTTTCACGGGAAAAAAATACTCGCAAGGATCACGGCGATGAGCTCGGTAACACGAAGCTTTGAAGAAAGACTAAAAAGTTTAGTGTCGACTGCAGTTGTCGAGGAAGTAAAATATATACGTACGTAAGTTACTCCGTGGCTCTGCTAACGTAACCCTCAACATTTACACCGTTGATTTGCGTTTACAACGAGCCATAAATCTTACGGCTCGATGTTGTATGCGCGTCGAACTAAACTTTTCTCTCAAAATTATTGCGCAGCGGGCGTAGAAACTCCCATCTCCGCGTCTTGACCGTTGACGATGATTAAAGGGTGATTTTAAAAAAATAATCGACGCAGCAGTACTCGAGTATCGCAGTCCGCAGGTGTATCTCGCACACTTACGATCGCGAGGAACAAGCGTCGGGTGTAGGAATAAGTAAATAAATAAATAAATAAGACTTGAGAACACGCGGATGGTGAAAAAATGTAATGCAAACGGTGTATCCCAAGTACAATAATTTCCATACGTACCGACGACCATTGAGGCGGAGCTCGTAAAGGTGTTTAATACTACAGGAACACTCACCTGAAACGTAAGAACAGACATTTTTCGTGAATATCATTTCCCTCACTTTCGTGAGCTGCCTATTTTGTACCGATCGAGGTAGGTACACACTCCGAGTACAGCAATGACAACGGAATGTACAAGTTGTTGAGTATAATGTAAGATTATTGTGGCAAACTGTGTAATAATTTGTACACGAGTCGACAACTGTACGGTAAGTGCACTCAAGTGGGATCAGCTCCAACCGGTTGTCGCCATTAAAACTAATAAAACACGGTCATGGTCGGTGCAAAGCGTTCATTTGTTTATCGCCGAATTAAGGTCATCGCGACAATTAAATTTTATTCAAATTTTTAAACGGTACTTTTTTTTTAACAAGTTACTTCCAATAATGAAGAATTATTGCAACTCCCCTCAACACACGCGTCCACGTCCATTCGACGCGTGTACACGGAAAAAAAAGATGTAATTTCTGCGTCTTCGGTAGTAATTATTTGGACAGCATCTTTTTGGAGTTAAATCTACAGCAATTGCTGTAAATTTTACTCCAAAAATAACGAAATTATCAATGGGATTAGTAAACCTTAACGCAATTGCTGTAGATTTAACTCCAAAAAGATGCTGTCCAAATAATTACTACCGAAGATGTAGGGATTACATCCTCTTTTTTCCCGTGTACGCGCATACTTGAATAACGTTCATCTCCGTTATAGTGTGGACTGTGGATACGCCGACATTGGCCACAAGAAGAAAACGTATTTTAAATAGAGCCGAACTGTCGTAGCCGGAAGGCGATAATTAGCAAATAAGAGTTTGTGTGACTAGGTGATTCATCTGCTCGGTGGATTTATCTTTATGACAGGATGTCGAGCATTATAATATATACCTACCTCGTCGAGGAGATGGGGAGATGCGGAGATGGGTGGAACGTTGGACATTGAATTTTCCATCTTGACGCACGCCGGCACGACGCGCTCTTAGTTAGCGGAGGAAAGTTCCGTTATTGGGTTCCGGTAATGATTGCGTGTGCAGAGATTTGACGAGTGACAAAAAACAAATATAAAGTACGCGCGGGGAGACCGAGGAACCGTGTTTGACCAATGACACGAAATGATGAATGAATAATTAACCGCGCGTAACATTTCCTGTACAAGATAGAACGGGGAAGATGAATAAAAATCGTGATACCTAATCCATTCCCTTCCCCGTTCACTTGACCATTAGACCGAATCGAGTGGGGCGCTCTCCCGAGAATTCCCTCGGCAAAAACGTGAGAATCTCGAGTCCTCGTTGCGGGAACCGGAAATGGGAGTCGCGTGCCGGCTGTACCGTAGTAGACCCTCGCCCGACTTGTCGGCAGATTACGTCACGCCAGGGAATCCCCTCGACACGAGCCGTTCGCCGAGGTATAGCGGGCTCGGTAGGTAGATACCTGCACGAGTACCCGAATAGCCGCCGTACACCGGTGGGTGTACGTATAGTATTGAATTTAGAGGAACCCCTGCGTGCCGCGTGCAGCGGCGCGGGCGGCGAGCATGAAACATGAAACGTGAAACGAGAAACGAGAAACGTTTTACACCACGTCTATAACCCCGTGAGTCGATAAACGGTTCGTCGTGTAATCTGTACAAATGTGGAGGAAGGGAAGGAAGAAATGAGGAACAGGAAACTGACAAAGTGATCGAGCTGCGCACCGCGTATACTGCAGCTTGGCAAAAGAACGGACGAGTAGGTATAAATATAAATCAGTATGAATCAGTATGCGAAGTAGGCGAGATGGATAGAAGTTTATCGTTCCTGAACAGTACTAGGACAACGTTGCGTAATGAATTTCAATTAGGTTGTCCGATAAAATGTCAGAACCCGTAGCTCGGTTCGAGAAACGCGAAACGCGAAACGGAATTCGCCGTCCCGCAGATGATTATATTGATTCGGTTTGAAGTACGAAATTAAAACGATTCTTTTCCCGTGATGGCACGATTCACATATGACGTGAAGCGAATACGATAGACCATTCCTTTCCACAAATCTCGCGACGTGTTTCGCTTTTGCATCAGTTACGTCGGATATTAGATTTTACTTTACTGCAGACACGAATCAATCGGGAGGATCGATCTTGGGTGGAGCTATTACGAGTTGTCAAGAGAAACGTCTGTGATTGATGAATCAGGCAATTTAGAGGCATAGATAAAATTGAGGGATCAGCCGGTTACCTACATATCCGAGTTTTAAAACCCATAATCTGCCTGCACCGTATACCATATTATACCGTACCTCGCATACAGCGTACAGCATATAGCAATATATAGCGAGTCTAATTAAATACGTATAATATAATGTAGACGTATAAAGATAGGCATCTACGCTCGCGCGTGCGTGTGCGTGCGCGTGTGCATGTGCGTGTGCATGTACCAAAGTTACCAGGCTACCCAACAATTTGCATAAATAGTTCGGGCTAGTGGACGAAACTTTTACAACCTGTGGTTAGATAATGAGTAATAATTACAAGGACAGATATCGGCGCCCGCCGGTATTAATATTGTCGTGAATTATTATACGTCGTTGGGAATTAACCGTCTCCCGAGCAACCCGGCATTTTAATTCAAAAATTCCAATTACCATACTTTATTGTAATACCGGCGTATATTCGTGTAATAATATGCCGGAAATGTCCTGCTTTTTGAAACTCTTCCATCCATCGTGACAACCATAAGTCGCTACTTACGATATTCCGGATCCTGTTACCCAACTTGACACTCACGCTTTTCACTCCTTCGCCTTGAAAAATGCATGTAAGTTGAATACATTCTTACGCTCGATTCTCTAATGGCGCGTGAATTTATTTCCGTTTCGATATTTTTTTTCATCGTCTATAGATCGGGACGCGGTTTGTCCCTCTGGTATACCAGTGTATGTGTATAATTACACGGGTCCTCTTCCTTCGCAGGTATACCTACATCCCGCACCCTCGTCGACGTAGAGAGTTTATAGCCGTCGTAGCGCTCGTCGGGTACACAACGTACGATATACTTGGAAGATATTTGATCGAGTGTTTCATTAGAAACAACGAACGGTATACTGTAATTAGATAAATCTTCGTAATTCATCTGCCGAGTGCAACGAAGAAGAAGAGAACAGTAAACGAGATTAACCGTTAATTAAAAGGAAACCGAAGGGGCCGTGCGATTCGAATCTTTTACGTAAAAGTTACCAGAAGAAGAATCTGGGAAACTGTTTCGAAAAAATCGGCCAAATCGTTTCGTTCTCTTAATAGACATGGGTGCTTGTTCAGAGGCTCCGGATTATCTGAAATAGTGTGCGGGGCGAGCACAGGTTTACAAGCTCCGTGTACGCAGGTTATTTAGCACCAAGGTCCGGAAACGCGTAACGCATCGGTGCATAGATAGCGAAATCTAGTTTCGTATGTTAATACCACGTAAATTTATTCGTTAAAAGAAGAAAACACTGCCACTGGAAAAGCTGAAATAAAGATATAATACGCTGCCGGACGACAAGAACCTGCTGTAATCCCACAACTTGTAAATCGCCATTAGTTTCTAATAACCAATAACAATTATGCGCAGCCTATACCGCAATATAGTTGCTAACCGGTCGAGCTTCGACGATCAAGACTTAAGTAGCGTAGAGAGGCGAGGAGAGGACTGAAAAACTGGCTACAACTTTCTATAACTAATTAATGAAACGTCGAGTTTTCTCGATTCCTCTGCTGTAATTATGATCAAATCCGTTCGAATCGGTCCGGCAATGTCAAAGCCGTGGATACGTACATACCTACACCGAAGCAATTGTATGCTAAATGTAATTTGTACCTGCGTACCCAAGATACTTTTCTACCCGGTGCAGCAACAGCAGCATCAGCAGCAGCGGCAGTCGGCATTCTTTCGCCGTTAATAACGAAACCTCGGCAATAATACCGTTAGAGACGGATGCGACGGGGCCTTCAAGCAATACAGATACACAGAGAATTAATTAACCTCTAGGGTAAGACCAGGTGTGCACTAGACGTTGTGACTTCGCGGCGCCTCTAACAGTGTAACTTGCAAAGTAGTGGCTCCCCTTGGGCGACTGAATTCAGTGAGGATCGACGACCCTTGGAACAACGCGGGCTACAGGTATATATTCGGTGTCTCGAACTTTGACGGTTCGCGGCCATATGGACTATGGCGGCCAACCGCCGTCGATCGACACCTCGGACTTCGAACGTCATAGTCGCGCGGGAAGGGGATATGCTCGATGCGATATCCGATTCTCGTATTTTGCGGAATTATCGCACGTGCCGCGAACGCGAGGCAACTCGACATGGATTAACAAACGCGACGGGGAATCCCCTATGCCCTGTGGCCTGTAGCCTTGCAAACAGCGCGACCATCGCGGCTCAACAAGTGGCCCCCTCTCGGCTTGGTGATTTTGTCAGCGGGCAGCCGGCCACCTCGAGCCGATGTACGCGGCGCACCGCTATAACAACCCTTGGTCAGTGCCATGCCGGCGCCGCAAACCACCCACCCCTGTGGATTCACATACGCTCCGGTTCCGTGCAGTTCAAAACACGTCCCTCCTGCAGGGTCAGTGAATTTTCAATTTCACCCAAGAACCTGGCACCTCCGACCTCGTACCGATATAGACAATTTGGTGATTTTGGAATTCCATGCACATTGCATATTGGATATATTATATGTAAACTACTACGCATTTTATCCACTATTCTGGCATCTGCATGAAAAGTAAACTCGCAGCATTTGAAAACAAGCCCAATCACGAAAGCGAAAGTTTTTGTGTCCTCGGTAGAGTAGACGGAGCGGAGTTTAATCATGTTTGCGAAGATTTCCAAATTCGAATCATCCGGGATTTTTACGAGTTGGTCGTTGAAACAGTTCGCGTGCGTAGCAGGTATTAGGGGGACCCATCGGGAGCCGGGTCATCGAGCAACAAGTGACATGATTCGGTGACCCGTCCGTGGAAAGAGGGAGCGAGAGGCATTTACGCGGGAGGTGAGTTAACAACGAATTCGACTAGCGCGTGTCTGCTGTCGGTCCTCGGTCCTCGACGCATATCGATAGTGCAAACACACCGCATTATTTCACCGTAATTACGAATCCAAATATTGGACGAATCCTGAATAGCAATTGCATCAGTTGATGCACACGTGACTCTCGAAACTCGTTTGGTAGCCGAATATGATAGGAAAATACCTTCTTGCCGCATGTTTGTAAAAAATAAAAAAAGAGACTGAGAACAAGATACCAAGAACCTGAACTTTTAGTTAATTTGTATTCTTTACTTTTAAGCGCGATTGCTCAAGAGTCCAAAGTATTCCAGTCGCACGAGTAAATATTTAATCGCATATAAAGTATTTTTTAAGTGAAATCCAGGTGGGTTTTGTGTGCATTGTTGATGGTATGGGTGAGTATTTATTTAGGTGTGTACAGGTACACCCACCTAGGTAAATATCTCGTCGTATCTTTCTAGGCAATCGAGCGATATTTGAAGCTTTCTATTCATCTCGCGCTCGTGCCTCCGTGCCTCCGTGCCTCCGTGCCTCGTCCTTCTCTGATCGCATATACCCATGCCTGTTCCTATACCTATAACCATACCTATAGCATCGCGCCGCTTTTCCCCCCAGCGCAGAAAATAGTTTGCCAAAGTTTAATGCAGGACTGACAAAGTTTCGAACTTTCCACCATATATCACCGTAAAGTATACCCACTACATTATGTGGTTCGCTAAGATATAGTGCGCGGAGTTTCCAAGTCAGACCTATACAGATGTAGTACCTGTGCCACGCGGTCTGGACACACACCGCTTTGGTCTGGATGCAACACATCTGGATGGTAGGTACTCGTCGCGAGTCTACGGGGCGCGGGTGGGTAATGGGTATAGGCCGTGCAGGGCTACAACCCTACGCGCATTTGTCCGACGTTTCTCTTCATGTTTCTTTCTCGCTCCACGCGATTCCCGCGGAAACGCAGAGGGAGGAAGATCAATATTTTCGTCCCTCGTCCCTCGTCTCTCCGACAAGCGAAATGATTTATTATCGAGAGCTACACCGAAAAAAAAGTTCACCGATTTCAGGCATAATTATTGTTGTTTCAGCAATATTTTATTTGAAAATACGATACTGTAATGCCATCTGGGTAATAAAGCCATGCAAATATGACTGACACAATATGAATGCCGTAAGCATACCACTTTGTTATGACAGACATAGACCCAACAGCTCCGTGAGTCCGACTGGTATCTCTATTTCGGCAATACCAAAGTATAGCTGAGTTCACGATTACAAGTTATGAGTATACTGACCATACTAGTCTAGCTGTCTCATAAACGCTAGTACGCGAGGTGGACGAATATCAACCATACCAGTATAGCCCAAACAAGCATATAAATAATACTGTTTGGTATAAAACAGTTTTGTCGATTTAAGGAGAATCATTTGTAAAAATATAAGTTCAGTTGGATTAGACATCCTCATGAGTACCTCCGAACCAAAGGAGTATTGCTGCATTATAAATACATTTTATATATAGGTACACTATAGGATTACAGGATGGGTTCTGATCACGGTAAAATATTAGCCAATATGTTTCATACTCATCAATATTTATTTTACACATAATATAAGATATTAGTATAAAATGAGTTGCCATGTTATAGAATATAATATTAAAAAATATATCGCGAAAATATATGGGAAGATCGAGTTTATATAATATAATATAATATTCTTATATACATGATATGAGATCAATCGAATGATATTCATACATATAGGTTATTATTTCAAGTTATGCTCCAATCCCTGCATTGCAGAACATGGTTCTTATTACTATATACTATATATGATATCAGTCTTTACCGCATAATGAACACCGTCGCAAGATAGAACTACATCACAGCCAGCTGCGCGGTGACAAATAATTTTTCCCATGTTCAGCAATCATATGTAGTGGCATGGGACTGAGTAAGTCTTCACAATGGATAGCGTTACAACTTTCAGATTTGGCTGGTTGTACCTGGTAAGCGTACAAATGTGAATCAAACTGAATCACCTCCAAATTTTCGTATAAAAAGAATATT
>JAFFZH010013435.1:0-17653 GCA_018420115.1 Euura saliciscinereae
GTTCTTCCTGAGGAGGTTTTGGAGATTACTCGCCTGAAAGGCGCTGTGAATTCGAACAAGCCTCGCCTGATTCTGGTACAACTTAGGTCAGTTGGGTGTCGGAATCGTATCCTCGCTGCCAAGAGGACCAAAGGCCCCGTCTATGCCGATGAGCTTGGTCTCTCTCAGGAACAGCCGCACACGCCAATCTATGTGAACGATCATCTGCCTCCCACTCTATCTAAATTCCTGGGCCGGGTCCGTGCCTACGCGAAACAACGTGGATATCGGTATATCTGGGAGAAAAAGGGATCGGTCCTTGCCAAACGGGATGCGAACTCTGATCCTATTGTCATGAACACCGATGCTGATCTTCATCTGCTGACTGGTCCTGCTTGACTGCCCGGAGAGTTTTACCAGATGTCTCGCACCTAGCGGTCCTGCGAGCACATTTTGTGCATTTTTATTTATTTTTTTTTTATTTTTATTGAATTAAGTTGAACTATTTATTTCTGTGTCAGCTACGCTGCGATCACCAAATTGTACATAGCCATCTGCTAGTCTTGACACATCTGCGGTCTTCTGTCGTATTCATCTTTTTCATGTAAACTTTACTGCGTGCTTAGTACCTCATTTATTAGTCTGTAATTTATTATTGGTCCTTATACTGATTGTATTTATTCTGTTGATTTAATTATGCCGAGTTAATCAGTTGCTGCGAGCAGTCTCTTAGCTGCATCGTTTTCAGTCTGTACTCCTATCCAGTTCACTGATTGTTTAGTCCTGTAGGTTTTTCTTGTCTACATACTACCCTCTATTCATTGCTATTTTTCTAAACAACGTGCTTCCTGCGTATCTTTCCGTATTTTTTACTTCTGTACTTGATTCTCAATTATCACTCATTCACCGACATTCATCCACTGCTCTAAATCACTTTACGCGCCTTGTCACCTTATTCATTCATTCTTACTTAATTCGTTCTTGTTGGTCTGTAAAAGTTTATACTCCTTTACTTTGTAAGTCTAAGTGTAATTATTATGTCCTGCTGTAATTTTCTGTTGCCCTTAGGCCTAACTAAGGCCACGGCCTAAATAAATACATACATACTGTAACGTGGCAAATAGCTTGCCCGTTGTGGCATCCCTCAACGCCGCGGAAGGCTTGAAAATATCCTCGCGCGACTCTCGGTAACGCGCATAGAATTAAGAAACTGTACCGAAGGGTCACGTGGTTCACTAGAGCAAGGAGCGACCTCACCGCGCTTCCCCGCTGACCTACGAGCTAGCGCGGGGAAGACGAGCCTAGCCATCTTTGCCAAATTCTGCCTCGAGAGCTTCCATCTTGGTTTTCGAGCTAGTAACAGCCACCTGTTACGCCGTGCTAAAGAATCCAAGTTTTTGAGTAGTTTTAGAGTCTTCCGAGCCCTAATTATACCCGGAATAGCCTCGTGCTGCATTGTGCAATCCGTGCACCATAAAATTGTGCCCCTTTCGCCGTCCAGTGAACCCGTGAGCCCCGATCCAAAATCGCGCCGGACCGCTGGCCACGCCGCGACCGGCCCCCATCGCCCACCGTCGTCCCCAAGTGTTCGTGTGCCCCCAAAGACATTGCCACGCCACTTTTTGGAATACCCGAGACCCTCGATCCCAGGTAGGATCTTTTTAGTACCGATTTTCGCCCCCTGTGCGACGAGAGACCCGTTATAACTTTGTCTAGGTGGGCTTGGCTACCGCCGAGACCGTTGGAGCCTGAGACGAGGAGACCAGCGCCACGGAAAGTATCCTAGATCCGCCAGGATCGTTTTGCCTGCTTTCTGTCTCTCGCCTTGCTTGTATTTTCAGCTCTTTACCCCCGCCATCGACCGCCCGACCTGCACGCGCCCCCGCGAACGGTCGAGTCCCGATATCCCGCTTTTTATCGTTATTTTTCTCATTGCCTTTTGAATTTTGCTCGTGTGTGTCCTGTGTGCGTGTCCGTGTGATTCGCGCCTGTAGAGGTGGTCCCCGTTGAGACTCACGCTCTACGTGTGGTGCGCAGAGTCACCGCGCACGCCCGATATTCACCCATCGCCGAGCTACGGTTCACCGTACGCTGCGGTTTGAAACGTGTCTATTTCTCGTGTCCGTCCGATATCATCCCGCCCTACAGTACCGACCATCAACTTCGATCGGGTGAGTTGAGCGTGATCCCGCGAGACAGCCATCGTCCCGGTTGAGACGAGTGCGCTGCGTAGTCTGCGCAGGGATCGCGCGCACTCCCTGCTGCGAGTCAGCTGCCGAGAATCCACAGACCGCTGTGCGATCCGACTGACCCCCGGTACCGCTCCCCTCCGCCCCCTCGCCCTCCTCCTGGCCCGGGGCCAGTCGAGTCGAGCGGCCGACTTGTAAATAGAGTAGATTAATCTTTTCATTTCTATTATAATCTGTATTGGCTCTTCTAGCCCCAATCCGTTTTTCACCCTCGAGATCGCCTCGTATCTCGAAGGGATTGTTAACTTCACAGTTTCATTGAATAAACCTTTTATTAATTGTTCACCAACTTACACAGGGTCTATTATCTTCGCCCCCACGTTCCCCTCTACCAAACACTGCCTAGCCGGCCTCCCCTTTCCCTCTACCCTTCTTTCCTTCCCGCATCCCCGCGGAAACGCGGCGATTAGTTCCCGTAAGGAACTTGGCGCCCAAATCTTCGTTATTCCGTTTGTTTAGTTTTAGTCCCGTTATCCACGTTGGGTTTCGGCTTCTTTTGCTAACATTGTGGACGGGGTTGGTTTCCAAACAACCCCGAAAGCGTGTTACAATACATACATACATACAGACCGACGCCAGCGATACTGGTCTCGGTGCTGTCCTTACCCAGGAGGTAGAAGACACCGAACACGTAATTGCATTCGCGAGCAAAATCATGAATTCGGCTCAACGTAATTATTCGGTAACGGAGCGGGAATGTCTGGCCGTCTATTGGGCTATCGATAAGTTCAGACCATATCTAGAGGGGTATAAATTCACCGTGATTACCGACCATAATAGCCTCACGTGGTTGTCAGATAACAAACATGCCGCGGGTCGCCTCCAACGGTGGAGATTATCGCTTTTAGAATCCGATTTTGATATTGTACACCGAAAAGGGGCTCTGCACCACGTGCCTGACGCCCTCTCGCGCGCTTTTGAAGACGACGAAGCCCCAGATCCAATAGCGTCAATCGAGGAGACAACCGACCAATGGTATATCGAGCGCCGCGATAACGTGCGAAAGAATCCAGCGGATTACCCGGATTGGAGGACAGAGGGGAGTAGATTATACTGTCACCGGGCGGACTCGTTAGCCGATCCGTTACTACCCGATTTAGATGCGTGGAAATTGGTACTGCCGAAGGAGAGTCGCGAGGCCGCGATGAATGAATGTCATGCCGTACCGACCTCCGGACACCTGGGGGTAGAGAAAACTCACGCTCGTGTGGGATTACTGTATTATTGGCCTGAGATTCACCGAGATACCGCATTATTTGTTAAAAATTGTCAAGTTTGTTAGCGCTGTAAGGTGGAGCAGACTGGTCCACGGGGCCTGATGGGTAGTAGAATCCTCGAACAACCTTGGGTACTCGTCGCCGCGGATGTAATGGGTCCATTTCCCCCTAGCAAGTCTGGTTTTGCATACGTTCTAGTTATTCAGGATTTGTTTTCGAAATGGATTGAATGCTGTCCGATGAGAAAAGCGAACGGTCCGACAATTCGAAAAGCGTTAGAAGAACTTATCATTTTCCGCTGGGGAACTCCGGAAGTCGTCCTTACCGATAACGGAACTGAATTCATAAATAAGGTCTTGAATACCGTCTGCGATGACCTCGGGATAACACGGACAACGACACCTCCGTATCACCCCCAGGCAAACCCCGTCGAGAGAGTTAACCGAGTCCTTAAGACAACGATTGTCGCGTTTATCGAGTCGGATCATCGTGAGTGGGATAAACATTTGCCCGAGTTTCGATTCGCAGTAAATACCGCCGTCCATAGCGCGATCATCGTGGGTGGGATAAACATTTGCCCGAGTTTCGATTCGCAGTAAATACCGCCGTCCATAGCGCAACCAAAATTACACCGGCTTTCTTAAACTTCGGTCGCGAGCTCCATCACCCCTAACCCGCTGAGGAGGGTGGAGGAAGGATCCCCGGTCATCGTGCCGCTGCCGCAAGAAGAATGGGAGAGTCGAGTTAGACGTTTGGATGCTTTGAGAGATTGGGTCACTAAAAACTTGGCCGATGCTTCAGCTCGTCAAGCTAAATACTATAATAAGGGGAGGATAGATTTGAAATTCAAACCCGGTGATGCGGTGTGGCGTAGGTAGCACGTTCTGTCCTCCGCTCCGAATTTCATAGCGTCTAAACTCGCCCCTAAGTACAGCGGTCCCTTCTGGATCCATCGCGTATTGTCTCCGGTGGTATATGAAATCGCCAATGACGATGGTAAAGTTATCACGAAAATCCACATAAAGGATTTAAAACCCGTTCACTCCCCGCTGGTAGGTCCGCTAGAGAGCACCGATCGGAATGCCGATGAAAGTATGATTGAAAATGAGAATGGTGAGATAATGGTTGAAGATGAGAATAATGAGATACCGCAGGAAAGTATGATTGAAAATGAGAATGTGGAAGTAACGCCTGAACCCGAAAATATTGAGATTATGCCCGAGAGTTTAAATGAATCTGTGGTTACTACCGTACCGATACCTACACCCCTCCCTTCTCCCGGCATTCCGGTCATCCGAGACCCAACTCCAGGAAACCCTGGCCCGTCGGGCAGCACCCCCGTTCGCCGAAGAGGTCGCCCGCCTGACCGCCGAAAAGGAAAGACGAAAGAGGAAGGTCAGAGAGGGCATAGCGACGTGCTAAGGAGCCATACCCCGCCCGAAGAAACGGGCTACCAGCTCCGGCGCCGTATCAAAGCGCCGCAGACGCCCAAGTAACCGTCGTCGTCACCGCTCCAGCGGCACGACCTATGAGTACTGCCGTACCGAATACATGAGAGAATGAATGAATGAGACAGCGACGGAGTGATTGGTTAGTTTGAATGAGTGAAGGAATGAGTATGAATGCCGCCAGCAAAGTTACCAGATTATTCAGAGTTTATTTGAGTTTGTTATGATAACAGTAAAACCCTACTGTGATATTAAGATAATAAGCTAGAAAAAAAAAGTAGTCTATTGCTTAGTGTTGATAACGAAATTTTTTTATTTTTGAGATATGGTTATGGAGATCTGCTCCAAAACGCCAAGTACCCCTCACGAAGGGGGGGAAAAGGAAATGTTAGAGCTTAGAGGTCAAGATTTCAATTTTTGAAATTTTTTTTATAATTTTGTGATAACGATTATGATCTACGGTACGTGACCAGAATTATGTGTGAAATGTGGAATTGAAATGCAATTCTGACTATCTTATTAACCATTAATTGAGAAAATCAATTATAATATTGTACTAAGACTGCTTTGACTATACTAGTGAGAAAACTAGTTAGGTTTTTGAAGTCAATCGACTGTGATTTACGTGTAAGACTGAAAAAGTAAAAAAAAAAAAAAACAATGCCGCTACTAGTCGATAGGTAACAATGGCTCGGCGGAGTACTATTAGATTTACTATGGTGTGTTTGTGGTACTAAGTATGGTTGAGCATGAGTGAATTAGTGTGTTTGAAAGTATGAAGTGAGCATATTACAAGCCAACATTTTTTTTCCTTTTTCTTTCTTGTTTCTTTTATTTGCTATGGTAGAATTTTTCAATGTTTTGCAATATTTTGTGTTCTAATGCCTGAGACCGAGCTATGGTAATTCCTGAGTCCTAAATAGAGCCACGACGACTCAGTGTCGACCGAAAAATAATAGTAGTGCCTATAAGGGCTTTTTGAATACGGTGGAGTCGTGATTGCGGAAGCTTTGCGTTCCTCCTTCTGAGGCCCGCACGTTCCGTCTTGGGGGGGGGGGCGTTGTAACGGAGTGGACTAGTCCACTCCTGACCACGCCTCTACCTACCCCGGAGAACGACCAGAATCGGTAAATAATCAGAGACCTAGGATAGGAATCAAACCAGCTCGCTCAAGGGATCCAGAGAGTTAAGATAGCCTCAGATATTGTCGCCTTTTATTTTATATTTCATATTTCCCGCCTCGAGACACCACCCAGCCACTAGGGACTCTTCGCCGCATCGCCTCAACGCCTAGCCGGTGTCCTGGAAGCTACGGAGCTAGTAGTCGTGCCCTGAAGGAAGTACTCTCTCGCCTACACCCCGGGGAGGGCTGCAAAAATGAATCCTCGCCTCCGCCATACGCATAAGACCCGGCCTGGTCCCCCGGGCAGCTGAATACCACCTCACCCCCCGGGCGCCATCTACCTCGTCGCCAGCAAAGGGCACGGCGAAAACCGAGTGGCCGGGAGGCCCGGCTAGGTCGAACTACCACCGCTGGAAGCGCCACCGTGCCGGCGAAACGCACGCCGTCTCTGGGCATCGCCATTCCTGTCTTAGCGCTTGAAATAGCCAGTCTTGTCTTTTATTCGCCGCATAGGTTTTTGCTTTTGCTTCGCTTTTTTTGTTTTTGTTTTGCTTTTGTGTGCTGGAGAGTCACGGAGGGACTGTTTACCCCGAAGGACCCCTGCATAAGGTAGGCTTTCGCTTTTATGACGACACCCCGTGTATCTTATCTGAATCCGTATAATCGCCCTGTGTCTCCTTCCGAGCCACAGGTAGCCGTCACCACAAGGAGACGTTAGAATCGCCACGGGTTGTCGTGGACCGTTAATATCTTGATTTTCACGTTGCCTTATCATTAAGGATATTGTTTTCTGGCTTGTATTACGTTATTTGGTTATTTGATTGGATCTCTTGAGTCTTTTGAATAATTCTGCCGTTCCGTATGAGAGTGTGCGTGAGTCCGCTGTCTCTAGTATGCTTGAGTGAGTGCGTGAGTGCGAGCGAGAGGAAGTGAGTGGCCCTCGGGTGTCCTCCTTCCCCCTCACCCAGCCTTCTGCTGTTTTTCTCTTCCGTTAAGCGGTTGTTGTTCTCTAGCATATAAGTTTTCTTTCGGTCTCTGGACTTGTGAAGTTGTATAACATTTGTCGGATTAATAAATTCCGTCTATGCCTCCTCACTCGTACCTACCGCTTTCTTCTTTTGAATAAACTTTTGCTGCTTTGAATAGAAACTGAATGAGCGTTAATTGCCTTGACCCCTCGTTCCCCTCTTCCGCTGGCTTGCCGGCCTAGTCTTGAGTTTGCTTCCTTTTTTTGTTGTAATCTTCCAGCGGCACATTAGTGCCTGGCGCCCTGTCTTTTGTAATTTTCGGATTTTATTTGATTTTTGTATTAATTTGGCGGGATTATTAATTGAAGCTTTATCCCCGGCTTTAATAATAGTCCCGTTACAATATGTATATATGTATATAAATCTACAGATATTGCGTGTAACGCAAACATCCGAGGCATTGAAAATGTCCCCTGTTTTATCGTCTTTGTGTGCATAATATTTCGATGATCTCTTGTATCGTTTCATTTTGATTTGCCCTTGCGAAAATAGGGTGTGTAAGTAATATAAATTTGAATAACGAAGTGTGACCGAAGCGTTCAGCAATCGTGAATTGTTTCAATTTATATCTCTTGAACTTAAAGAACACCCCATTTTCGCAAGGGTAGTACATTTGAAACATTTTCAATGAATTTGTAGATATTCATGTATATATTTGAACGATTATTTATTTTCATGTTCTACGAAACATCTTAGATGATGCAGTAATTATTATTTTACACAAAATCAGCCGCTGAGAATCTTGGATTTTTCATCGGCTTTGGTGTATATTCCTCTTCGCTGTCAGAGTTGTGGCTACGAGGCTTGAAGAATGTTCCTCTTCCAAATTTGCGTTTCGGACCTCTGTCAATTCTGTCGAACTTTTCGAACGCCATATGCTCCACTGAGATGTCAAATGTGATGCCAGAGCGTGTCAGTTTGAACCCGCGTGCTTCCAATATCATCGATGTGTGCATGTACGTAGGTGAGAGCAGCAAACTCCAGCTAACTTCTTCGATTTCTCCACTTTTTGTCACTTCGCCCAAGGGAATCTCGATTTTGCTTGGGACCGTCGGACTGTTGTACACCTTTGCGTTGAATATAGCTGGTGCGATGTGGCCATCGCCACTTTTCGTTCCGTTGATGTATTTAGTACGAATCGCAGTTGATAACGCTCCAATGTCACTGATGCTGAATCGGGTGCATGCTTGTTGAAATTCTGGCAGCTCAATAACCCCGCGAATGTCATTAATGATGCGTTCAAACAATTCGCCCATCAATTCACAACTTTGTGAATGCCACCAATGTTTCACAGTTGGCAGAAGCACACTGACTCGGTGTACCGGACATAGCTGTCATATCACAGAAATTGGTGTTCGGTTGGTGAAATTCTCAGAATCGTTTATGAATATTCCGTACGCGTTTCCGATGACGCAAACCGATATCGGTCGTCGATAATTATACTGCACAAAATTCGTCTTCTGTACCGGAATTTTACCGATGCGCGACTTGGCTGCTCTCAACTCCGCTACTGTTTTCACGATGAGATTGTCGTGCGAAGCCTTGATGACATCGTCAAAATATGGAGTGCTGTTTTTCGTATTAAAAAATGAGTTGTCTTTGGGTTTTATGGCATACTCTGATTCAACAACAGGTGCCAACTCCTCATCCGATTCATGGTCCGGCTACTCTGAAGATGATGCACGTTTAGCCAGAGGTTGATTCTCCGGGTTCGCCATGCCACGGTTGGCCAAGCCGCTGCGAGTCTTGGATGATTTGGCTACCGTTGTCAATGTCGAATTCATCGTTGTTGATTCGTTCGTCCTTGAAATGTTCGAATGAAGCGCCTCCGAATATGAATTTACTGCTCCCCGCTGTCTGTGACTGCCGATTTACAACTGAAACACAAATTGTGTATTGTGGGCGCGATGTGTATTTTTGGCTAATGTCGCTAACTCTTGTTGCTAACGCTACTAACACAATATTTTGTAATTTCCCATAGCAACCGGAATTATCGATATTAGCCAAATTTACAGAATCGCGCCCCAGCCTCAAACAACCATGAATGCTGCAGCTTACCTTGATCCGTGTTGCTGAAATCTGCACGCGTGTGCTCTTTTGCAGACTGCTGCCAAAGTCTTGTCGGTTGTGTGTTCACAGGACAGGGTCTGTCAGTCAATCTTATGAGAAATGGCCGATGGACACTGAGGTAGCTTATGTACGGAATGCTTTCTATGCGTCGGCGTTTGTGCATAATGGTGTCTGTAATAACGCGTGATAACGTGAGTCCGAAAGAAAACGGGAGGAAATTAATTAATCTTCCATATACGGCGTACTTTACTTTATTTACTGATTTCACAGTCCGAACGATTTATTAACGTCCGTACTGACGCACGGCCGTACAGTGACTGACTGTACACAATGAGACTATACAATGAATGTTCTATACTTAACACTATTCACATACTCTACACTCTCCCCCTTTTTATATAAGTTGTACATATCATTTATCTATTCATTTAATTATTTATTTATTTCAATATTTTTTTATTTTTTTTTCGAACTTTATACAATTCTTATAGGTACACATTACAACAATATCATATTTCCTAAGTAATATCCATTCTACTGCACATTACCCCAATAATACACGGTGTACCATTTCCTTTTAATGTTCACAAATACATATTTTTATTTTTATTTATTTATTTTTTATTTATTTTTTTTTTTTTTTTTTTTTTTTTTGTCTTACTTTATTTATTTAACCTTATTCCCTATTGGTTTGTCTTAGCCTGAATTCTCGCTGATCGCCTCGGTGCTACTTCAGCTTTTTTTTCTGATTCTTTTGCCGCCTTCAGTCTGTCAGAATCTGGTTTGTCTTTGCGTTCAATTATTTGATTCGCGTGTCGTTTAATTTTCCGACCATCCGCAATCTCTACCTCATACGTAACTCCCGGGGTAGATTCCTTAATTATTTTCCCTGGGATCCATACATCCTTCCCTTGTTTTTGATCCCGAACCATGACCGGAAGATTATCCGCGAATGAAACCTTTCGGGTACCTCGGTAGTTACGAATCTGAGCCGCTTGATAATCTATTACCTGATTTCCGACAGACGGAGGGCGCAGAATGCTAAATTTTGTCCTTAGATCTCTACCTATCATTAGGTTAGCTGGCGTCTTCCCGGTTGCTGCGTGGGGAGTTGCACGGTAATCAAATAAAAATTTTCTTAAGGCTTGCGGCATCTGGTACCCATCATTCAGTAAACAAGACAGTTTTCGTTTTACTGTGCCTACAAAATTTTCTGCCGCACCGTTCGTCGCCGGGAACCGCGCAGGCGTAGTGCTGTGGCGCGTTCGTGTTTCCTTGGCGAAATTTTGAAAAGCTTTTCCCACAAAAGTGGCATAATTGTCAGTTACTAGGTGCACCGGGTAACCAAATCTAGCGAAAATCTCTCGGAAAACGTTTATTGTCGTATCCTCATTCATATTCGGAACGATGAATGCCTCCGGCCATTTCGAGTGACTATCGATCGTAATCAAGATTACTTTTCCGTGAAATGGACCCAAAAAATCCGAATGGATTCGGTGCCACGGAGATATTGGCCACGTCCAAGGTGTCAACTGAATTTTTGGTGGACTTTTTCTTGTCTCCAAACACGGCCTACATTGTTTGACTAATGTCTCGATGTCCTGATCGATGTGTGGCCACCACACAAATGATCTGGCTATTTCTTTCATGCGCGTGACTCCGAAATGGCTAGAGTGCAATTCATGTAAGATTAGTGCCCGTAGTTTTTCTGGTATTACCACCCGGTGTCCCCAGAAAAGACACCTATTGTCTACCGTCAACGCGTCTCTTTTCAACCAAAAGCTTTTCTGTATTTCTTCGGCTGGCGGTCGCTCTGACCACCCATCCATGCACTGCCGGATTATTTTATTCAACAGTTTATCATTTTGAGTTTCTTTTTGCACCACCCTCCAGTCTAAGCTTGCAAAATCGATTTCCTTAATAAACTCAGCCTGTGTGAAATCAATATCATTTAGATAAGCTACTGGAGGTTCGTTAACTTCCGACTCAGGTAAAGGCAACCTACTTAACCAATCTGCGTAATTGTGTTGTCCCTTTATGTGTTTTACCGTGTAACGGAATGGCGCTAGAAATATTGCCCAACGCTGCAACCGAGCTGCTGCTATTTCCGGGATTTCTTTCTCCGGGTGAAATATTCGAGTTAGAGCGGCGTTATCGGTTTGTAATACGAATTCGTTTCCAAATAAATATTCGAAAAATTTTCGAACTCCAAAAATTATAGCTAAACCTTCTTTCTCGATATGTGGATACCCTTTTTCTGCGGCTGAAAGCGTGCGGCTAGCAAAACAGACTGGTCGATCGCGATTTTCTTCGAATCGGTGCGCTAACACCGCACTAATACCATACGGAGACGCGTCACATGTTAGTATTATCTTCTTCTCAGGATCAAAGTGCACGAGATTTTTATTTGACAATAGCTCTTTTTTTACGTTTTCAAACGCCTTCGTACAGTCTTCCGTCCATTTAAAATTATCACTTTCTAGACAGTCATACAAAGGTCGCAACTTATGTGCCAAATTACTAAGGAACCTCCCATAATAATTTACTCCTCCCAGGAAACTACGTAATTGTGTAATATCCTGTGGTATGGGTGCGTTCGCTACGCTTTTAATTTTCTCTTCCAGAGGGTAGAGACCGTCCTGATTTATTCGATATCCCAGGTATCTAACCTCCCTCTGAAAGAATTGACACTTTTCGAATTTCAAACGTAATCCGAGTCGCGTAAGCGCGTCAACACTTGTCGAACCGCCAATGTGTGTGTCTCGATATCTTTAGCAGCGATGAGTATATCGTCAATGAACACGACTACTCCTGGAATACCCAGCAATAAGGTAGCCATCACCCTCTGGAATGAGCCTGGCCCCGTAGACACACCATACGGTAACCTGTTATACTTGAATAATCCTAAATGCGTACTGATCACTACATATTTCTGTGATTCTTCCGACAACGGCAATTGTTGATATGCTTCGGACAGGTCAAGTTCCGTGAAAAAGGCAGCACCGCGCACTGCATCGAATATTCCCTCGATCCGCGGCAATGGATAACGATCTGGCACCAGGAATTTATTTATTGTTATTTTATAATCTCCACAAAGGCGCACAGATGTTTGACTCTTTAACACCGGAACGACGGGAGTGCCCCATTCGCTAAACTTGACCGCCGAAATTATTCCATTTTTCTCTAAGCGTCTGATTTCCGTTTCGACCATATCTTTAATTGCGAAGGGTATGCGCCGTGGTTGAAAGAATTTGGGCTTGGCTTGATCGGTTAATGTCAAAGTTAACTCCCCGTTCTTGAATTTCCCGAAGCCTTCCGCAAAAACTTCCGAAAATTCTACGTGGAATTCGCGTGCTTTATTTTCTAGATCTGTAGCCACTTTATTTAAAGCTACTGGTTTGACTTCAAATCTAGGGGGCCACATCTTCAACGCGTCCAACCAATCTCTACCTATAATCGGTAACCCCCCATGTTCAATAACGTACAACCTTTGTGGTGAAACAACTTGTCCTCGTTCGATTCTGACTTGTAGGTACCCCAATGTGGGTATTGGCTGCTTGTTATAAGCTCTGAGGGACGTTTTGACCGGTTGTAATTCGATGTCTGAAAAATGTTTCTCGTAACAATCGTTTGAAATAGCTGAGATCGCTGCTCCGGTATCAACTTCCATTTGAAGTGGAACCTTGTTTACCGTGATTATTTCGAGATGTGGTTGGATGCGGATATTATTTACCGGTTTCCTTTCTCGCCCTTGATCAACCACGTTCCTTGAAATCTGAGGATCCTTCGAGGCTGCAGTACTGCTTTGGGAATTAGGAGATTCTATAAAATTTTGTTGAAAAAAATCAGTACTGTAACGCTCGGTTTCACCTTCGCTAGATGCATCGCTTGACTCTGACATTCCTACAAAATTTTGGTTTGCCCGCTTTTGCTTAAATTTGCTTTTTGGACATTTCTTAAAAATATGGCCTTGCTCTCCACATTCGCTACAAAATTGAAATCTTAAAGTACAATCTTCTTGTAGATGACCCGGCTTCCCGCAACAACGGCATTCAATACCTTGCGTTCCTGAAGTTCCTGGTCCCGCCGTTTGAGAACCCCTGCTAGGATCGGTATTTGGATTCGAAGTTCTCCTAGGCTTGTTGTAATGTGGTCTCTTTCCATAACCGCCTTTTCGTTTATTGTGAAAATTACCTCTCGACCGATGACTGCTGGCTTGCACGATATTTACGGATGAAGCCTCGGACTTTTCGTTTTTGGCCTGTGTGTGTACATTCGGGCCAAACACTCCCTTCTCTCCACCAGCCTCTGTCTCTGCCATCTCAACCGTCTCCGCTAATTTCAATAACAACTCGACGTCGCTATCCGAGGATTTGAGTAACTCATATTTTATTGTTCTCGATCTTACTCCGGCGATTAACTGGTCTTTTAGCTGACCTTTTAGTTCCGCTGCACTGAATTTGCATTTTTGGGCTAAGCCTTGCAACACCACAAAATAGTCTTTCACGGTTTCACTCTCCTTTTGCTTTCGGTCTCGAAACGAATACCGTTGCAAATGTTCGTTTGTTTTAAGTTCGTATAAATTTGTCAGCTTTTCCTTCAGGTGGCTATAGGTCATTGAAATCGGTTCCGTCGGTTCACATACCGCTTGCAACTCTTCGAAAACCGCTGGAGCCAGCCTCGTGATGAGCAGCGCTGACTTTTTTTCTTCCGTTACATCGTTCAGCAGCACAAACGCGTCCAGTTGTCGTTCGAATGCCTTCCAACTATTGCCCTTTTTAAACGGTTCAATGATTGCGCCTGGTATTGACATTGTCGTGACGCTTTTAATGTTCGCTTTTGGCAGATCCCTCACTAATGTTTGATTGTCTTTTTCACTTTTCGAAACTGGTGGCTCTTTAACGAACGCTGCCAATGCTTGACGGATTATGTCAATTGTGTCTTTCTCCTCGAAGTGCACATTAACTTTTTTACAAACTTTCTGGAGGTCTTTCTTAGTCAACAAGTAAATCCACCCAGTTTTTTTTCCGAGAATTTCCTGTTGTATCTGTTCCCAGTCTAATTCTTCTCCCATCGCCGAACTAATTTTATTTCCCTAGCGTTAATTACCATTGTTCATCACTCGTCGCCACTGTAATAACGCGTGATAACGTGAGTCCGAAGGAAAACGGGAGGAAATTAATTAATCTTCCATATACGGCGTACTTTACTTTATTTACTGATTTCACAGTCCGAACGATTTATTAACGTCCGTACTGACGCACGGCCGTACAGTGACTGACTGTACACAATGAGACTATACAATGAATGTTCTATACTTAACACTATTCACATACTCTACAGTGTCAATGGATGTGCCGTGGCGTGTTGTGACTCCGAGTCTTCGCACTAGATGCACTTCGTGCATGTCCTGCAGAAACGATGCAATGCACGCGCCGCGTGTTGACGTCAAATCAAAGTCTAGGTCGCCGCATATAACGAGCGGGCTCTGACACAGCGGTGGATTATCTTGGAAATTGAATTCGTACGCACGTCTGTTGAATTTGTTCAATACTTGGTTGAAGAATTGCATTAGTTGACGTTCGGTTATTCTCAGTTTTGCATACATCACAACCACATGCAAGCTTTGGACTTCGTTGTTATCTTTGTCAAAGCGTTGAACACGCGCACATGCTGCATCCCCGTATGTGTTCTCACAAATATCTACATTGGTATATGTACACTTTGTGAACCTCGCATTGATCATTTGATAGATCGCAACTCCTCCAGCTCGTATATTTGGTCGTCTTAATCGTGAAATACATTTAAAACCTGGAACTTCAGCTGGCGGTGTTCTCTCATCCATCCACGTCTCCGAGAATGCCATAACCGCAGTCTCTCTCAAAACTGGGTCTGTTGCTACATCATTTCCATGTGCGTGTAAACTTAGAGCGTTCAAGTAACCGAGTGGTGTAGAATTTTGTTCGTACGTTTCCCGTAGAAATTCGTGCCCACGATCTACAACCGTTTGCAGGCGAACTTTTTCAATCGCGCAAACTCTGTGGTAATCTCTATACGATTGTTACTCTTGCAGCAATGGTAAAATCTATGATCTTCCTTCCTATTTACGAGAAACAGACCCTCTAATGAGCGTGCGCGTGAGAGCGCAACATACACGAGCGCTATGTCGTGAGTTTTGTCGTAAGTATAGATGACCTTGTCAAATGAGCCGCCTTGTGCCTTGTGTATCGTCATCGCACCGCCAGGTATCACCGGAAATTGTACACGACGGATTTTGCTCGTTCGTCCAACGCTGAATGACGCAATGCGCTTCAGTACCGGAGTGAGATTTGACGCAAGATGTAATCTCCGTGCATTTTCTTTGTACTTCAATCGTGCAAGTGCTCCAGTTGCAGCTCTGTTGAAATGGAACCAAAGACAATGTGGTTCATCGGTAACAGATTTATTCTCGATGTAGCGCAAGACACCCATTGCACCGTTCACGATACCGTCGCCGTTATCAATATTCTGTGTCAGAATATAATTCTCTCCTACTACCAACACCAATGATCTAATCATCTGGCCAGTTTGCGCCATCTTCATTTGGTGTGCAGTTCTCATCGTCAGTACGTCAGCAGCACGGAATACGGTAACATCACCCATCACTTTGTCTTCCGCGTCCACAATCACGTGTCCAGTTCGGTTAATCAATGCGTCATAATTGTATTCGTCAACGTCGGAATTGTTGAAGAATAAACGTACTGCCATACTCAAGCTCTTATCCTCTATTGCACTATTCATGTCAATAAAACGACTCTCAATCATTCGCCGCTCGCGGTCACTCAACATGTCACCGTTTCCAATTTTGGTCAACACGTTCGAGAATCTCGTATCAGCTTGCCTCATTACCTCGGTCAATGGGTGGGGGAAACTAGGGAGGTTTGACCACTTTTCTGTAAGTTCGTCTCGTTTATCACTATATTTGAATAACCGGCACGCACAATAGTATGTTATCTTTGAGCATACTATGCAGAATGTACTTGAATTATTTGATGATTTTCAGAGCATTAAAAACGAAGTTATTTGCCGTTCTGTAGATGCGCGTAATCGCGGTCAAACCTCCCCATGTATGGGAGGTTTGACCAGGGCGATTGGAGGTTTGACCATGTGGATAAAGCAGTCACATATTTGAGATATTGTGGCATATATTTTGATGTCTGGGCTTTTAACACATTATCCGAAAATAATCCAGGCATGAGGAAACATAAAATTTCGCCGGTCCCTTATTGGCCGTCATTTTTTTTCTCCGTACCACCGACCACCGCGCTTACTGCTTAGGCTCAAACTTGACTTCGCAGCACTCTGTTCTTTCATTTTTCCGGATTTCGGGTTTTTTTAGCGTGCTTTGCACTTTCTTTGATAAAATTTTGGACAGCGATGTCTATTAGCACCTAATTGAATATGGTCAAACCTCCCGATCGAACGTAGGTCAAACCTCCCTATCAGCATTTGTTTACAATGACAACGAAAAAATATATAATTTGGCAATATGATAAATTTATAACTCCGGGCATCTTTGAGAGGATAGTCCACTGAATGAATCTGTGGTAAGACATTCTGATGAAAGATTGATGGGACTGGCCTACATCCTTAGGGAAGAACAGAGAAAATGACATTGTTTCTCGCCGTTTCAGTAATACACCTCTCAAACTTTTCTGCGCTTTCTAAACAGTTGCTAAATACTTGCGCTACGTCTTGTTTGACGTAATGAATACTTCACATCAGATAACAGTATTTATTAGGCTGTCATAGCATGGTAATCTTACATGACGAGACCTCCCGTATGGTCAAACCTCCCTAGTTTCCCCTAATAACGCAGTTGTTGCCAAACCATCCGATCTTGCAACATATTCGCTGGACGCGCATACACCGATCGTGCCATAACCGGTGCCAGTTGTCTCAGATCTCCACAAAAAATTACGTGGAACCCTCCAAAAAGTGTTGTTTGGTTATTGCCGATACACATTAATCGCTCATTGATGCAGTTGAGAATCTCACTGCTGGCCGTACTAACTTCGTCAACGATGATCAACGAAACTTCAGCAAAATCAACACGCATCGTTTGTTTAATTGCACCAGTTAACGAACGTTTGCTGGCATTAACAGAGATATTGAACGTTGAGTGTACGGTGTTTCCGTCTATGGACACCGCAGCCTTCCCCGTTGTCGCTGCGGCTACGTAAGCGTTACGAGCGATATTGTGTCGCTGTGTGAAACGATTGCATGTTTCCATAATCACTTTCAACACCGTGGTTTTCCCCGCTCCCGCTGGGCCAGTAAGGAAGACGTGAATGGGTTGATCTTGATTGTAGTGAATTCGATCAATGTACTCTAGGACAAAAGTCTTCTGTCCATCGTTGAGTAAGCGCACCAACTCGCAATGTTGTTGATGTGGTAGTACATTATCAACCTTTCTAACAACAGTATTGTGATTTAGTGTCAACAAATCATCGTTTTTCTAACCCGCCATAGAACACCGTCTGTGTTGTATCATGTGTGT
>JAFFZH010013437.1:2279-22716 GCA_018420115.1 Euura saliciscinereae
CACGCGCGCTTTTCGAATGCGGAAACTCTTCAGTCTAGAGATGAGCGATGGAATTCGCTTGTTACCGACGCGACGTTGCCAACCATCAGATAAAATCGGGACGATCGTCGCTTCGCTCTCATTGGCTGCGAGGTATTCGACGCAAGATGGCGGACACGCGCGCTTTTTGAATGCGGAAACTCTTCAGTCTAGGGATGAGCGATGTTAAGAAGAGAAAAATCGTATAACACATCGATGAATCGGTGCATGAATATGAATGAGGAATTATTGCGAAAAAAAACTCTGTTCATTTTTGTAACTCATTTTTTTTTTTCAAATATACACATTATTTACAATATTTTCACCTTCGTTTGTCGTTTACTGGGATGAGATGTTAGGCTGTTGTCGAACAGTCGAACTGGAAGACACAAAGAACTTGAATTAATAACATCAGAATCGAATCGGATATCGATAAGTAATCGGATAGTAAAAACATCGACGAAAAGTAATTGATTATACAGAGAAAAATATCGATACACTCGATTAATCGAAAACTGATATATTCAGTAATCGGAAGCCTACATAAAGCGGGTCTTCTATTCCCCTAAAATTATTCCATTCGGTGTCTCTAGGATATAAATACCGACAATTTTCCGTTAGAGGGTGAAAAACTCTCCATCTTTGTCAGTTTGTTACGATTTTCGCGAAAAGGTAGCAATCTTCAATGTTTGTATACCTGGCATCTGCTCCAGTATCGTTATGGACTCAATGAAGCATTTTTTTGGACGAACGCATTTCCAAACGAATTTACTCCAATTTTTGACATTTTCCTCAATGAATTTCAAATTTCCCGCCTTTTCTCTGTTCCAATTGAGCACAAAATGGCCGCCACGTTTCCTAATTCTTGCAGAACGTCTAAGGCTGCATTCACATGGGCCTGAATTCACCGGACCGGAACGGAATCGGAATCTAGGGAGTTTTCGAAGAGCCAATGAGAGACGTTCCGTTCAATTCGTTCCGAGCGTACGTGTGTATCTGTGTGCGAAAACGCAGCGAGGACGGTATTGTTGAGTGCAGAATTGAACAATTGAATAAATGAATAATATTCCCGGGGCATTGAGATAGCCTTGTATCTTGAATTTTTTGTTTCCATGTATCCATATTCCATACACAATGAAATGTAAATAATTGTAAATGCATATGATAACCTATATTCAAAGTTGCATGCATCTTGGATTATTTACAGGTTACAGCCCTCAATAAATCTTGACCCTACGCTACTAATGAAATATTTGTTGCTATATTGCGTAGCGTTTAGAGGTTAACTGCACGGTTGTGTGAGTAAACCGTTCCGCTGGTATTAAAATCCTATCTTCACATGGACGGGAATTATGAAGAGCGGAACGAGCGGGAGCCAATCAGAATGAGTTTTTTTTAAATTCCCGGTAGAAAGAAACACTCCAATTCGCCACTGAGCGTTCCATCCCCGTGAATTCCGGCCAATTTCAGTCCATGTGAACGTAAGAAAATATTCTCATCGGAACGAAGAATGACCGGAACGTCTCTGATTGGCTATTCGAAAACTCCCTAGATTCCGATTCCGTTCCGGTCCGGTGAATTCAGGCCCATGTGAATGCAGCCTTATCTAGGTATATTTTTAATCGTCTCATGTTGGCACGATACCTCGTGATCGACAAAAATCACATAAATTAAACCGCTGTATTCAGTGTTGAATCAGTATACAACAAATTTGAGATTGAGTAGGTGAACGACAACGACCGGTGAGTCATTACTCTCGAATTGACGTTAATAGCGGTCACACTACCCGATTGACGATAGTCGGTTCTCGTTTATCCTTAATTATATCAGGTTCGAAGAATTCGTCGTTGACGGTTGAATCATACATACTTTCATCTACGTCCGCGACGTAGTAGTCAATTGTTTGATCTACGCGACTACCTTACCTGGTGTGTAAACGGCGTAAAAAATAAAAGAATCGCTACAGTTCGATATTTCATATTTAAAACTCGCCAATACCGTCGGTTTTATATTAAAAAAATAATAATAATAATAATTCGACCGATTAGACTGCAAACCGGTATAATTTTCTAAAGTAAACAATCTCATATTCGTTGTTTTAGATCAATTCTTCTTTGCACCTAGAACACAATGAGCTACGGATACCAAGTGAGTATATCGTTTTGCCTCTATTAATTCTTTATTTATTCTCTATTGATTTTTCTATTAATTTTCTATAAATTCTCTACCAAAATTTGATTCGCCTAATCATTGTTACTCAACAATTAAACTGTTTCTATATTATTTTGTTTATAAAACGCGTGGTTTTATCGATCTAAAAACATTTGAAACACTAAATTGAGTAAATCGACTATGAAAAAACCACATGCGGTGTCACCTCTGGACAATCTGCATTGTGGAACGCTATCGTTCTGTTTCCTCACACGCATTCCCGCCATATCCGTTACCCGACCCAGTCGTTATTCACGGCTCCTATTTATAAAAAAATCATCAATATCTTATCCAAAGTTCATTACACATAAAAAATCGACTTTAAAAAATCACTTGTCGTAAGGTTTCAGGCACACGGTTGATCCGATTATGTCTATTTTCTTTGGAGAGCAATTCTTCATCGTGTAAACGAGGGAAATTGAAGAAAATTTTTTTTTGACCAAGTTATCAGCAAAATAGTGACTAGATTGTCGCTAGATTTCGATAACTGACCACAACTTATCACAGGACTTTTTTCCCTCAGTTTTCGTCATTGATACGACGAAGAATTTCTCTCCGAAGAAAATAAGACGTTGAGAGACATAATCGAATCAAAAGTTAATTTTTCTGTGTGTAATGAACTTTGGATAAGATATCAATGATTTTTGGAGTATTTAGAATTCGTCGAACAGGCTCCTATATCGAAACAGTTATCTCACATCCAAGTATCACTATCACTTCGTCCGTTATCAAGGGACCTCCGGTGGAGCCTTTTCCGGGTCAGAGGCCTCCCAATTCGTTCGGACTTCCGCCAGGTGCTCCCAGCGCCCCTGGGATCTCGCCGAGCTCCAACACTGGCTTGGGATTCAATCCACCTCCACCCGCAGCTTCGTTCGGCATGCCGCAACCCTTCTCGCCCTATTCCTCCGCCCCTTATCCAGCCACGCCGGGAAATTATCCGATGCCCACCTTCCCCCAGCCGCAGCAGCAGCAGTATCAGCAGCCTTCGCCCTATCCTGGACAGTACAATTCTTATCAGACACAGTCCGCGGCTCCCTATCAAAATCCTTATCCACAAAATTATTCACAACCGAATCCTCAGGGCGTGTGTTATCCCGGGGGGCAAGGGGCTGGTCAGGCCTACGGACAGAGCGTTAGGACTTCCTCGGTATCCTCCAGGCACGCAGCCCCGGCCCCCCGGAGAGCGAAGGTGAGAGATCCAACGGAATCGGAATCGGAGCACAGTTTTATTCACGTGTAAACTTTTGTTTACAGCTCTCGCCCACCGTCGTACCCTTCGATGGATTTAATCCGAGAGGGGACGCGGAGGCTTTGAGGAAGGCGATGAAAGGCTGGGGGACCGATGAGAAGGCGATAATCAATATTCTGGCCAATCGGACGAATATTCAGAGGCAGGAAATAGCCTCGCAGTTCAAGACGCTTTACGGGAAGGTAAAAGACGATTCTGTCCGATGGTTGTATGAGACTGACGAACCTTGTTACTCTTTTCAGGATCTGATCAAAGACCTGAAGTCCGAGCTCTCCGGTAACTTCGAGAATCTTGTCGTGGCGATGATGATTCCGCTGCCGCAGTACTACGCGAAAGAATTGCACGACGCAATGGCCGGAATCGGAACGGACGAGTGCGTGCTGATCGAGGTTCTCTGCACCATGTCGAATAATGAGATTCGCATAATCCAACAGGCGTATCGGTCCAGTGAGTGAGACGGACGCAATGATGCTTTTAGAAAGAATTTCCAAGGTTGCTAATCCACTTTTCCCACAGTGTACGGGAGGACCTTGGAGAGCGACCTGAAGAGCGACACTTCGGGAAGTTTTAAACGCCTCATGGTTTCCCTGTGCTGCGCCAATCGCGACGAATCAATGAACGTAGATCCGGCCGCCGCGCAAGAGGATGCCAAAGCGCTGCTCAGAGCTGGTTTGTAACGGCTGAAACATCTGGTTTCGGAGAATATTAGACTATGAATTGAGCTTTGACTTCGATATTGCAGGAGAGCTGCGCTTCGGGACGGACGAATCGACCTTCAACCAGATTCTGGTGCAGAGGAGCGTTTTTCAACTGCAGCAAATATTCGCAGAGTACGAAGGCATCACTGGACACGGAATCGAGAAGGCGATCGAGAACGAATTCTCAGGGGATATAAAGAAGGGGCTTCTAGCCATCGGTGGGGCTCCGAGTTCATTTGTCTGGATAAAAATTATTGCGACAATATTTATGATCGGAATATTATCGCTGTTTCAGTAAAGTGCATCAAGCATCGCGCCGCGTTCTTTGCCGAACAGTTGTACAAGAGCATGAAGGGACTCGGGACCCAGGACAATCGACTCATCCGCCTCGTCGTGACTCGCTCCGAAATCGACATGGGAGAAATCAAGCAGGTCTTTGCCAGAGAGTACAACGTATCTCTAGAGGACTTTATAACGGTTTGTAGGGAAAAAAGCCTCGGCACCGGCAGCGATAACACCGTGATTATTTTTTGTTGCAGGGCGATTGCTCCGGAGACTATAAAAAGTGTCTTCTGGCTTTGATCGCTTGAGACACTCAACAGATAACTGCCCATCAATGTTGAAATTGATCCAGATTATCTTTAAATTGCCAATTAGATTTTACTGTGCAGAAAATGCGCTAAACGGGGTAACGGGGTAACGGGGTTCAACAAGTTCATTAAAATATACATTTACTCCATGATATCAATCATATGCTGACGAATCTCAAAGATAATCATAATGAAATTTACTTAATGAAGGTGTATCATTAGTTTTTTTCTTATCGAGTCAAATGTTTTTATAATATTATCATATAATGATCTAAATTTATTGAAGTCGTGTGTGTATTAAAATTAAAAAATGGCGGGTAATATTTATATTTTCGAAGAGAGAAAAAATATTTTTTGGTACATTAAACGGTACTAAATGATATTCTATTTTTCTATTTTGGATAAAAATCTTTTTATTGTATTAAGACACTTGCGCAAATCGTATTACAATTTGAAATATTCTTTTCAACTATTTCTGAAGTCTGGTTTTACAACAATAAGTAACTAGTATTTTCTATATTTAATTCCTTAAATAGATTTTATACATATTATTATACTGTTTTCGATGTGTATTTGATCTTTGCCAAAATTTAATAACTATATTCAATACTATTATAATAATCCACCGCGAGTATTATACTATTATAATAATTATGACTGTAAAATATCAAACTTCCAATTGATATTTGATCTATTTTTTTTATCTTAAATTTTGCTACACCTATTGCATGTATATTTATGCAATTATATATCCTGTGTATCAATCATTGAAATATACAATTATAAAAAAAATCCTGAGTCGTGATACATTATTAACAGTACATTTTTTCGAGCCAACGGACAAGAATAATAAATAAATAAAAATAACACATATACAGGGTGAATTTTGAACGATGATAACGTCTGAAGTTGCCTAGAGTCGCGTTAATTTAATTAATTAATTAATTTTATTCTATTTCAACCGAGCAGAGGGTGATACCGACCGAGTTTGCTTATCTATCGAGTCGTCAGTCTCAAGAGCCTCGCTCGGTGGCCGCTAGATGGACAAGAATAATAAATAAATAAAAATAACACATATACAGGGTGAATTTTAAGCGATGATAACGTCTGAAGTTGCCTAGAGTCGCGTTAATTTAATTAATTAATTAATTTTATTCTATTTCAACCGAGCAGAGAGCGATACCGACCGAGTTTGCTTATCTATCGAGTCGCCAGTCTCAAGAGCCTCGCTGGGTGGCCGCTAGATGGATTTTGCGAAGTGACGCCCAACGATAGGCAACCCAACAAACCGCGGCGTTTATTAGTAAACACTCACACGGGGTATGGACTTAATTCATCAATTTAATATCATTATCATTGTAAATTCAATATTCATCGTCATAAATGAATTAGGTGTGTTCACAATGAATTCAAAAAAGCAGAAGATGTGTTAGGATATGTAAATTTAAAATAAAATTGTTCGATTTAGTGTTCAATGAGTTAAAAACCTCCGAGACAATGAAACGAGTTGAAAATAGAAAAGGTTTTTCTTTTTATAATAGACTGGTGATGGAAATTGACAACATTCGCTTATTTCTGCAGGCCTATAAAGTTTTTCGACGAAATTCAACGAATTCCACAATTCGATGAAGAAAATAAGAAAAGGAAAGCCAAAGTAGGCCTCATGTGAATGAATTTTCAAATATTAAACATTCTATTTATAACGAAGAAAATCAATCGACATTGACTAAAATGATTCTTAATTTTTTTTTTTTAATATTCAGAAGTTTGTGTCTAGAAATTGGCCAGCTAGATTTACCTGCAAATCAAAGCTGGCCAATTTCCACAAAAATGCACACACCGTTCCTCAATTCCATTTTCCAATTTTCTCCATTTTTTTTCTCTGTGTAGATTTCGGTTTCTTTGTTCACGAGCAAAGTTGTTTATGCAACGTCAGTAATTCCGTTAATTGAAACGGTACGATAGAGTATAGAAATGAACCATTCGAGGGTAGCTTTATCCTCGGATTCCGTTTCCCCAGATAACTATCCTATTGTATCGATCATGATTGAACCGCTGGTATCGCGGAGTTCCATTGAATTTCTTATATCGGAATGGACGTCACGTCGTTATTCGTCGAACCGAATTCGTACCGCGATAGTAATGCTTCAATCTGTGATTTCCTCACGGTCAGATAACAATAAAAATTCAATCTCGACGTCTGATCGGATACGTAAAGACTTTCCGTATTTATTCAACGTCCCTTTTTTCACCCATTTTTCTCTTTATAAACCTAAAGAATATTTTTTACATAAATTTTTTATTTCCTGCCAATGGTTTTATTGCCAGTTTCGAAATTCGCTTCAATAATTTGCCCCTTTTTTTTAACATACTTCCGGCGTTCTCGTATATTAATGCCGCCATTTGAGAAAAAATAAATAAATACAGTTACACCAACGTGGCTGCTGCAGCACTATACGCCGTTATTGCTGAATTATACGAAATAAAATGATATACCGCGACTCGCAACTTTTTTTTTCTCTTTCTTTTCTCTTCCAACATTCATAACGTATTCCGGGGACGCAACGAAAGCTGAGACCCTTGATTTTTAACCCTCGACTTTTCAGCCCCCGGCTCCGGCGCTCTCAGCCCTTATTTCGTACAACCCCATCGCTAGACATTCGGAATGACTTATCAACCAGGGTACTGGGTTAATACGAAACGAATAGCATTGAAATCTTTCTCCGTATTTATCATGAATCCCCTGGAATCCCCTACTCTGAGAATATTACGAGTACACGAGAAAAAGGGGGTGCGGGAGAATTCTGTTTATTTTATACATTTTGGGCACGTAACTCTCTCTGCCTTTCGTTTCTGTCCTAAAATTATAGAAATCAAAAGTTTCAGAGAGAAAGAGAGAGCGAGATGAGGACGAAACTTTCGGACTTACTATTCCGATAACGTCAACTTTCAACGAGACCTTTTTGCCCCCATGTATATGCGATCGGAACGTGCGGGGACAGATTTTCAATTCTAATTTATCCAGTCCTGCAGAATTCGCCCCCAAGGGACATTTGCCAGACGTAATAAAACCTGATTCTCAGTTTTCTGATTCTGTTTGATACAAAATTTTGGTATTTTCGAAAAAATACCGACTCAGATGACAAAGACGAAACAAGCTCTCAGAATTTCCGCTTTCGCCCTCGATAGGAAATAAATAAAAATTATTATCCAATTCGAATTCGGGAAAGGGATCGTCAAATTCCTGATGAGGGACTCAAAAAACCCTCAGGATCCACGTTTGGTGAGAGTCTGAGAGGATTTTCAGATTTTAATTCGCCATACCGGATCGACGATTCATTTTTTGTTTCAGATCCGACCTTTTATTCGTTATGAGAAACTAAAAAAACCTTCGAGTACCAATTTTGATCGAAATCAGAATATTTTCAGATTTTTTCTTGTGTCGCCATTTTGAATTTTTCGACTCTGACCTCAGATTCGTTATCGACAACTAAAAAAGCCTTGAGGTACCAATTTTCATCGAAATCTGTTGATCCGTTCTCAAGATATCGTCACTTTTTCATCATTTATGAAAATTTTGGTCTTCAATTGATCAGAAAACTATTGAACCGATCGAGTCCAAAATGTAATCAGTTCTATGTTCAGAAAAGCAGCTTCGATTGAGTCCAAATTCGTCAAAATCCGGTCACTCGTTCTCGAGATATTGGCGGACAAACATTTGAAGCGATACATAACCTCAAAACGCGGAGATATAATCGATCGGGAAGCGTTTCTTCCACTTTTAGCTAATTTCATTCGAAAATTGAGTAGATAAAACAATGCTTCTGACGTTCAGTGACGACTTGTAGCCTAAATATCGCAAATTGTTTCCCATAAACGATAAATTAGTCGAATTACAGCGTCAGAGCTCGAGCCAGAGTATTTCCCCCCTCGGCAGAGTGCGTTCTTGTAATTCAAGTCTAGTCAATTACAGACATGATATTTTATGCGTATGAATCATAGGTGTATGTACGCAATACGTAGCCTTATATATACAGCTCGAACTTTAAACCTTTAATTATCGTACATTAGATCAGTGTCCCTGTCCCTTCGCGTACGGACCTACTGCTTCTAAAACGCAAATTGGATAACCGGGTTAATACGTACTATTAGTGTAAATGGATTCTATCAGAGTAGGTATACGATGCTATATCTTCAATTCCAAAACCCAATGAAATTTATTGTATTCACAACATATTGAACAACAATTTCAACGGCAATGAACGGCACAGAAAACAGTGAAATTCAATTTCCCAAAGTACATAACATTTTTAATAATTATTATTTTAAATCAAAATAAGGAAAAATGGGAGCTATAAATATTTCAACCTACTCGAGGGGTTCATCTCAATTGTAATCTGACGTAATCTTTGTAATCTCATGTATTGGAATCCTGTTATCATTACAATTTTCATGTGATCCTTGTAATTTTTTCTAATTTTTTCGTTATCTCCGTGTCTGCAATCTTTTGTAATCATCTATGTAATCTCATACGCTATTTTCGTGTAGAGATAAACCCTCCGACTAATCGTAAAAAAAAAAATATATAAAAATTGGAAACGAGCCAATATCATTCCTCAATTAATCGTTTGACGACGTTATGTAATAACGGAAGTTCGCATTGCATCCGGAGAAGTGAAATATCGAGTTTTTTTCTTTGTCTCTCTGAGAGGGAAACAAAAAGAAATAGTATCAGTGTGAGTTTCCCCTCATCAGGAATTTGAGAGGAAGTTAAGAACGTTTTACGATAGTGTGTGTAGAGTGGAGACGTATTTCCGACGTATCGGTGACTTATGATTGGCGCTTTCTAGCAAATAAAAATGTTAATGCCTTCCTTTGTTATCTCGAGGAATACATTATAGGGTTTTTCGAATGGAAGAGAGAAACTGAGAACTGAGTCGATATATAGGTATATACGTGTAAAGTCGAGCTGACACCGTATTTTTATTATGCACAAATTTGAAGAATGCATAAAGAAGCCGAGAAACGGAATAGGTAATATCATTACCTCACGGGGCTCACGGAAGCACACGGTTAAATGGTTCTCTTTACACCTCATCTTTTTTCTTTCTTTACAGACTTTGCGTATTCCTACAGGGGTGGGAAATAACCCGCGCTTCTTATTCTCGCCTCCTGAATAACTCGATTCCGCAACGAATTATTCAACATACTTTAAAAATGAGGAAAATATTCTTTCGAAAATCCCGCCGTAGAGCCAAAGGCGGTAAAAAAAATATTCAAACTCGCCCATTGTCAGGAAGATACAAAAAAACTGAAAAAGCAAAAAATTTTGAAAATTGTTCAAATTAGGATTAAATCGAACATAAAAACGTCGATCGAGTCGAGGGTAGTTTTGGGTCGAGTTTGAAGACCGCCGATCAGTTCGGGGGCGCCTCGGTCCACCCCTCGCTCCATTTCGTTCCATCCATTCGTGGGTTTTAATTAACTAACTACGCTGTGAGACAAGCGAGAGAGAGAGAGAGCCTGGATCCAGTCCTATCAAGTATTTGCTTGGTTTAAAACGCGATGCTATAGAGATCGAATTGGAAAGTTTATCTCGTTAAATTTATTCCCCGTTGCGTAGGAGGATTCGATTCCACGCGGTTTAATAAAAGATTAGGTATACATATGTACGATAGTCTAATTACACTTGTGATTACAGAATTCGTTACGAATACCTTTCAGCGAGTCAAGTCTAGTTGAAATTTGGATCAAAAAAAGTTCTGTTTTTATTTTTCTAAAAACGATTCACATTTCTTTTCCCATTTTTGTTTTTGATTCATAAAATTGGTACAAAAATTACTTTTTTTGAGACCTAAATCACTAATCACTAAGAAATCTTAATTATATAGAAATTTTTCAGAGATAATCGATCCTATAAAATATTTGCCATAAATTTTTCAAAAATTCTATGACAAATTTCTCTTGAAATTTTGGAATATAGGCTGGATTTCTGTCACACCTCGCACCCCCTGGGTTGATTACCCTTCAATATTGAATTTTATCTTACTTCACAGTTTGATTTTGCACGGAGAAACAGCTGTCGACAAAGCGATGCACATTCCACTTTTATTTGACGTGTCTTGATGAAAGGATCGAGCCGATAGGCGAAGGGCAGACATTCACCCGATATGATAAAAAGATTATTAAGTTTGTCGAGGTATAAAATATTTTCGCACGAGAATTGGGGTTGTTTATCATGTCCTGATCCTGAATACCGAGATTCCGCGTGATTGGAGCCATTGTCGATCTTCATTCGACCCCCAAGACGGCGTGGAATGATTTTCGAAATTCTTCTCGATTGATTAGAAATTCTCAAAGTTCGACAATGCCCGGAATAAGAGTCCGACACCTCGGTCCAAAAAGTAATTAAGCCAGGCTGCGACTAAAATCCTTAATTTCTCGCTTCGGAGGGACGAGCGGAGTTCCTTTATTCGAATTTTACGCACTTTACGCGTCCTGCCCGAGGACTGAAGAGTCAACCCGTTGTTTAAGACAATAATTCACCGTAACGGGATTATCAAAAGTGTTAAGCAGTTAAATAACTCAACTCTTGAGAGGGTGGGCGACCAATCGAAAGAATCCTTCAGACTCTCTCTCTGCGAGTACTTCGCTCTTAAACCCTTTACTAATTTTCCGACCCCTATTGTACATCGGACTATAGAACTCTGTTCGCAAATCCTTAAAACCGTCTGCTGTTCGCTGATTAGGTAACGGGGATTTTTATTCAATTACTATATTTATCAGTTAATTTTTCACTCCAATTATACACAATAATTGGTCTAAAGAATCGTGATTTTCTTTCTCATTTTCAATAACGAATCATAAGACTTTTGAATAACAGTAAAAAACGACGGAGCGGATCGATCGATCAGAATTAGGCATCCCCTCACGCGCAACACGTACCCCGTGGATTAAATTCAATATACAGTCTCATAGTGACAGATGTCCTGCATATTCATATTATATTCATTGAAGGGAGATGTTATCAGGCTCCAAGCACTCAAATTTTACTCTGAAAACTCTCCAGGCAAAGTCCTGTACGTAATCAAATATCTATTATTCTGTCTGACTGCAGTTTTCCACTCGGCAGGAAACATTCAATTTATTATACGGTTGTTTGTTTCCAAATCAACAAACAAAGTCAAATTCGGTGACTTGTTGACCACTCTTAAAGTCAGTTGAAGTCAGTTGAAATCAGTGAAATTTGTTTGACTTTAGGTAAAGTCCAAGTCAGTTGAAGTCAGTTGAAGCTTGTTAAAGTCACTTCAAGTCAGACGAACTCACGTGAAATCGGTCTATTTAGAGTGACTCTAGGTAATTTCAAGTCAGTTGAAGTCAGTAGACTCTATGAAGTCTTGAAGTCAGGCCCAATCGATGAGTAGTTGACACGTCGATAGTCGCAGATCGTTTAAAATCAATTTTTGATGATAAAAATTTTCTTGCCCCGGCCGGGACTCGAACCCGGGCCTCCCGCTGGGTATCCGAGGACCTACGCCAGGAGACCACCATGCTCGCCCACAAATTCTTCTCATTACAGACTTTATCAGCGCTCCTATTCGTACTCATGGTCACAGAGGTTCAGGGGCCGTATTCTGAGAAGAGTTTTCACGTTGTCACCCGTGCTAATTCTTATGGTGACAACGTGAAAACTCTTCCCAGAATACCGCCCCAGGGGGCAAAGTGGACGGAGTAATAAAAAAAAATCTACGCTTTTTCTCGTTTGAAACAAAGACAACCGTTTTATATTTTTTGGATGATTTTTGAAACCAAATAATTAGTATATGGTAAACTATGTATTATAAATTGTTTCCGAGTCTATCCAGTTTCTGATAATACCGGGGCTAGACAACAAAGCCTCGCCTTAGTCTCGCCGAAGGGTCTGGTTGTCTAGTAGAATTGGTAATAAGCCCGAAAATGTTAGGCGGTAGAACCTCGGAGGCTTTTGAGACCCCGAGGAAGTTCATATTCACTGAAGCAGCAATCTCCAAATTAGAGTCTTGAATGACGTTCCAGAACGAGCTTTGACCGATGGTAGGTATAAAGTCCAGACGTGAAAATATCGTGGTTTGCGATTTCAATTAAGAATTAACTTTCGACTCGAACTCGGAATGTCTAAACCACGTCTCTGATAACTATGCGAAAATTAATGGCATCTGTATTTGTGTTTTAGAAGAGTTTGTATAAACATCAAATTCGAGTGGCTCAGGGTAGCGGTGCTTACTCCCTCTCTTTATCTCTCTCGTTCAAGAGTAAATTCAAACAAACCGGGCTTGTGTACGCAAATAGTACCCCGTTAATGAATTAGTCGGTACCGATCTGGCTTACTAATATAAGTATAGTATAATTCTGCACTCTTTGTGAAGTAACACAGACGCTATAAAAGACATTAAACTCCACTGACATCGCTCCGATACAATATATCGTCCATTTAAAGTTTGAAACGATCTCTCTTTCGCGCCACGCCGTTACGTCACTATTCGGTACAACGCTGCTGCCATCTAGCCTCCCCCTCCTCACTAAACTCTTGGCGTCGCCTAGTTCTCGCTTTATCAAGAAGGATTCGTTGGCTTAGGTTAACTTAGGTTAACTTAGGTCAACTTCGGTTAACATAGGTTAGGTTAACTTAGGTCAACTTCGGTTAACATAGGTTAGGTTAACTTAGGTCAAAGTTGGGTCAACTAAGGTTAGGTCAACTTAGGGTAATATAGGTCAACTTAGGTCAAACTTAGGTTAATTTAGGTCAAACTTAGGTTAACTTAGGTCAACTTCGGTTAACATAAGTTAGGTTAACTTAGGTCAACTTAGGTTAGGTTTACGTCAACTTAGGTCAAAGTTGAGTCAACTTAGGTCAAAGTTGAGTCAACTTAGGTCAAAGTTGAGTCAATTTAGGTCAACTTAGGTCAAACTTAGGTTAATTGAGGTCAAACTTATGTTAACTTAGGTCAACTTAGGTTACGTGGTCTCGGATTTACCCTCCGATTAATCAGCGATTGTCTGATTCCGAATGTAGGATTAAGGATGAAGCAGTTGCCAGAAATTGTCTGAAGTCTGCAGCGAAGCCTCGTAGCGAAGTAACCCCTTCGATCTTAATAATCTATTATCCCGTCTGGAGGACATCGAGTTGAGAATGAATTAGCCCCGATCTCATCCCCATGAAATTAATCGTTGAGATACGTTTATACTTACTCCAAGACTCTCGTAGTCAGTGTGGCGAAATTATTACCCCCCTTCCTCCCCGTCGCAGAAATATGAGCAGTGTTACAGTTTTTGTGCTGATAACGCAAAATTCGATATCAACCGATATTATTCACAAGCCATCAACCGGAACGTGTATCGAGTCGAAAATGCGATATTAAGATACTGAGGAAATTGGACAGAAATCATTCTTTGAATGGATTATATAGTTATCAGATTCTCGAATATTCAAGTCGATCCACTAATCTTGTACAGAAAAAATATTGAGCTACAGAAATTCCATATAAAAAAAAACTATAGAAAATAAAATTTTTGATTAAAGCAAAAGTGGGCATTAACGGTATGAAAATTACTAACGTAAATTCCTAATTTTTTCTCCAATTTTACACTTTTCCTTATCCTAGATCCGTGACCATAGATATTCCGAAATATATAATAACACCCCCTCGAATCGTATCTGTCAATTATCATCCCCGACAGTCCGCGCACGCATAAAAAAAAGGCGTCGAAACGAGGCGGCGCCGCGATGCCTCGGCGTCAATCAGCACCGGCACCTGTGAACACTTGGTCAGGTGTTGCACTCGCACATCAGAGACTGGTAAAAATTTCACACCGGAAGTTTAGAGGCAGGGTGAGTACTGGCGAAACAAAGAGAAGAACCTCATTGGCACGCTGATGCACCAAAAAATAAAAAAAAATAAAAAATTGGCACTTAGAATTAGGAAGCTTTCGCACACCGAGTTTTTCAGAGCACGTGTCGATTAGTTTTCCGCAACGTTGTTACAGAATCGTTTATTTTTAGTCAGTATCTAGATAAGTAGCAGGTAATTATAAAAGCCTCTGTATTTTACAGAGTGTTAATTTTTTCCAGTGTTTTAACGGTGTTAATAAATCGATACAGAGGCGTATAACTTCGGGTTTAAACACCTCTCCGCATTTTGGACGGTTGCTAGGTGGTGTTTGTTAGGGGTGTTCCGGTTGATGTTTCTCAGGCGTTAGGCGCACCCGTCGAGTCCATAAACTATATAGAGAGCCAGTGGCGCCAATACCATTATAAACTGTGGCGTACATCGTATGTAGTATACGTTGCTGTACACGTCAATATCAGAATGTTGAAAATGGCACGTGTAAGAGCCCAGACGTTGCATCGGTGCGGTGCGTTCACCTTGTAATCCTACATGTACTACAGAAATCGCACGTTTCTATGCGGTAGCTATACTACACACAGGCTTTTTTGAATTGCAAATTTCTATCGATAAGGCGACAGACTTTGTATTCCATTGCCTCTTAGTACCGCATACGTCGAGATGTATGCTCGACAATTTTTTTTCTTTTTTTTTTTTGTACACGAACAAGAATACTGGGATGGAGAGAACGACGTCAGAATGAGAAAAAGGAGTCTAACTTTGTATTCAATCGACTACTAGAAACACAGAGAATATATAGAAAATGATCTCATACATCTTCTAACCAAACTAGTCAATTATTTTCATGAATTATCAGTAATTGTCCGTCTAAAACTCAGGATTTTATTTATTAAGTCCCTAAAAATGATCCAATTATGTTTTTATTAATATTATCTGATAAGATTTCAACGATTTTTGACATTTCTAATTAGAAAAAAATCTCATGTTTTCGCCGGGATTCGATCCATGATCTGTTGGTCGTTCGTATTACTAGTCGGACGTCCTACCTACTACGCTAAAGTATCTATTGAATTTTGTTAAACGAGTTTGTCTTATTTATGATCACGGAAATTACAAACATCTAGTTTCAAAGGATTAATAATCGTTTGGATGTACATCGATGGACAATAAAAAAGAAAATAACCAGGCTAAATATGGGCTTATTTTGGACATCTTTGTGTGTATAATACAATATAGAACACGAAACTTATTACGAACCTAAACAAAATTCCTTGTTTCTCTGTATTTCGACAACATGAATTTATCCATAATTGGTCCTTTGCTAGTGAAATGTTTATCCACGGATGATATTTGATGGGTACTGAAACATGAGAAACGATATTCGAGTAACGAGCCGAATACAAACGGATACACAAAGTAGCTTTACTGGAAATTGTATATATGTATAAAAAAAAATCGACATTCACATTATAGAGGAAAAGGAAAACGGGAAAAATCCGATACTCTCTTACGCTCAATTATTAGATGTAATAGGACCGAGTCGAGTCGCATCCTCATGTTACGATCGATGCTCTTATTTGAGGAATCAGAGCGTCGAAATACCCTCGTTTCAAGATTGAGCTGGGGGAGAGAGACTGGGCGAAGCTTTAGCTGGCGAAGCGAGGACCCAAGAGATCAGACTACCTCGAGTGACCAATCCTGGCTAAAGCACTTAAACTCGCTAACGATAAGTGGATCTAGAAGAAACTATATTCGATTACATCGCCATCAATCTAATCAAATTTACAACACGTGTCTTACAGCTAATAAACTTTTACGCCAATCGGATAAAACATCACATAAAAAATCGTGTCTCGAAATTTTATTCAAATGATTATATAAAATGATTTTTTTTTTCTTCACAAGATTATATTAAATTATATCTCGAATTTTCATTTTATACGATTTGATATGTTTTTACCAAATTTTACCACAACGTGGATGAAATTGTACAAAATTTGATTAAACTGTGTGCATATAATTCCATATCATCTATTCAGTAAAAATTCTACAGAATTTCATCTGATCATATGAATCCTTTTTTTTTTTTTTTTAATCCCTGGGTCTGTAAATTTTTTATCGCACGTCCTTTATAAGATGACATTTTTTGTCTCTAATTTTTTTCGGTCTCCTGGCTTTGAATTGAATTGAAAGGGGATGAAAAACGGAATAAAAAAATTCGCTTGGATCCAGAGAGGACGACTTTAATCCAGCCTCACGGTATTTAGCCTCCGAGAGTTTTAGGGATTTAAATATGTTTTTTGCTTATTTTTGGTTCAAATTTAGCGCCAATCTGTCCACAGTCTGGAGAGCTGATTGCGAAGTTTTTATTTTTTGCCATTTTTTTTTTTTTTTTTTGGTGCACCCCTTTGTTAGACAGTTTCACTCTCCCGCTGAGGGCCTCAAGCTCGTTCTTAATGTAATTCCGAAAGAGCTGGCGCAGTGTAACGACAAAGGATCAATTTTCTGTTTCCCCTCATTGTCCCGTCTCCACGGACAATGACACTTGACGAAAACCTTAACTTTATTGACTCTTCCTTCTTTAAAAGCCAATCAAATACCTTCGATACTTGGCGAACCCCTCGTTCATCAAATAAAAAATCCAAGCACTTTGGCCTCACAGTTACGACCTTCGACTGACGATGAGGGTAAAAAACGGTTGTCTCATTTTTGGAGAGCTGCCAAATATTCAATGTATCCTTCATTATTGAAATCCTGCGAACCATGAAGATCTTCAATCTCAAATTATACGACGCCCTCAGGCTCTGACTGGAATTATAGCGTGGTCCAAAATACATTGGACCATTTTAAAACGTGAATAAAATCTGAACGAGTCGACTGATTTTAGAAAACTTTTTTTCACTGGAAAGAAGGAGAATCGAGCTTCGATTTCGATTTTGAAATATCAAAAAATCTTTGTTCGTCACTGAGATACACGCTTTTGAAAAACAGGTAGTTTCTCGATGACTTTTTTCTTCGATTTTCAATCTCGCGTATCTCAGTGCCGAGTTGGGATTTTTGTGTTCTCTAAGAGCGAAATTGAAGCTCGATTCTTATTCTTTGAAAGAAAAAAAAGTTTACTGAAATCGGCCAAACCGTTAAAGTTTTATGAACGTTTTAAAGCGGTCCAATTTTTTTGGGCTACCCTGTGAGCAGACGCGACATTTTCCCTCTTTCAATTCTGCAAGCGTTCCTTGTGCAGGACATATATCTAGCTGTACACAGGGTGAACATTCGAAAGGTGGTGCGGTGAGGCCAAGTACCCACTTGACGTTGCAAGCTCAGTCAGCAGATCGGGTGATCGTAGAATTCGCGAATCAGAAGTATAGGACATCGAATAATATCCGAATATTGAGACACTGTGCGAGGACTGTCGCCCTCGTAAAGCATGCTGATATGAATGCGGATGGCTCAATTTCGTCGCAGTATACTAGAATGTAAAAAAGATTTCATAAAACGCGTGCGTTTTCTAAAAAATTGTCAATAAATGTGTCAGAATTTGACAAAATTTATTCGCAGCGGTGAGAGACACAGAAAAAAAACAAAAAATTCTCAACTTTTATTTTCAGGAATGTCGGCAGGATGTCGGACTCGGAATGCAGTCTTCCGGACCGTAAGGATGACGCTGAAAACGAGGATCAAGAAGTTTCAATCGCCTCAAAGACTCTCGGGGACGAGAAGCTTGAGGAGTTTGAAAAGCTCTTGCAAGCTATAATGGAATCGCGATGTCCATCTCCAAACGATGACGAGAAACAGTCAGAAGGTATATATATATATACGTACAGTTCGATCTAAACGTTTTATAGTCCTGTTACACATCTTCTGCTCCTTTTCTACTCTCGAGACTATCTTCCTTAAACTCTTCTCTATAAACTTTTTCACAAGGTGTTTTTCCTTAGATGGTCCAAATGCACGATTTTCTACTCTCGGCGACATGGTCAATCTCGTCGAGTTAACAGTCACTCTTGACTCTGGAACGCTAGACCTGGTTTTTTCTCTTTCACCTTCTAATGCATGTGACTGAGGTGAATATCGCATATAGTGGCTACCAAGTACAGAAAAGTCAGAGAAAAGTCAGGAAAAACAGAAAAAAATTGGAAAATCAAGACAAGGTTAGAAAAAAAATCAGAGAATAGTCAGAAAGTCAGAAAAATGTTGGAAAAAATCCATGGAAACGTCAGGAAAATCAGGGACAAGTTATATGAAATTCAAAAATAATCAGATATCATCAGCCTTTTCGTCCACCTTTTTCACATTTATTCAGAATTGACCTAATTTTTCTGAATAATCTCTAATTGGACAATTTTTCGCCATCAGGGTCATCAAGAAGTTTTTTCCAAATATAAATCCTCCATCAAAAACCCTACGTTCAAACTGCAGTGTATTTTTCCTCCCCAATATTTCACGATCCTTTATTTTTTTTTTTTTCAAATTTTTTCATCATCAAGTACCAAAGAGTCCCGAGGGGTGAATTCTGTGCCACTATACTGCGGCAATTATCGGAGTTTTTCGCTGCCCCGAGTAGTCGAAGGGGTCGAGGGGGGGTTAGCCGGGCAAGTTGGCGAGTCGCGAAGCCGAGGACCGGACCCGTGAGAGTCGAGGTAAAGCGGCTAAACGCACCCCGCCAACGTGGACCTAAAAAAGGATTACTGACCGTACGTACGGTCTCTCATTGATGCGCGGTACGAGGATAGGGGGGGTCCAGGTAAAACCTGTTAAGAGCTTTCTCAAGTGCCTAAGCGAAAAAGCCGACGTATGTACGGTATAATCCTTGGTGGGATATTAGCGGACCATTTTTTTTTTCCAAGAGGGGTTGAGAGCGGGGGGTAAAAGTCAATCCGAGTACGTAGGCTCGGAGGTATTTATGAATAAAAAATGAATGATATACTTGTATACCTTGTTAGAGAAGGATTTTGAATTTTAATCCGCGAAAAAACCCCAATTAGCACCCTTGTTTGCTTTTGCGGTGACCCACGAACCGTGAATTTGGGGATGAAGTCGTTTTTCGGGATCTTTTATGAAGAAGAAAGAAGAAGTGAAAGGTCTCTGCGGTCCTGCGTTATGTGATATTATATGAATATATCATAAATTCAGCAAGACTTTTCTCTTTCAACTGCAAGCACCTTACAGAAATATTTAAAGCTCCCTACCCCAATTACAGTATATTGTACCGATTCTACGTCATAATTATTCCCTTTCAGCTTTAGGGCTTCGTCGGCGCGATAATCGAGTGCCGCACTCACAATTTAGGCGCAGAGTGACAGAAGCGTGCGATCTTTTGGTTCTTTTTACCGCGGTTAATAGAGCTAATCCTAAGGGGAAGAATTAGGAGGTCTAAGTCAGGCGTTGACGACAAGTCCTCGGTGGAAATCATTAGCACTTGTTCGGGTTTACTAATCTGGAACACCAAAAGGGGAAGCAGAAAAAAAGAAGGAAGACGAAGAGACCCCCTTTCCTTTAATTTGCCGCTGAGGGATTATTCGAGGGGATTATATTCACTCAAACTTTTGGTGTACGTAAGCGATTCCGTGATTTCATGATTTCATGATTGATTCATACGATTTCATGTCTCATTTTGGATGATTTATACGGATTTTTGATTATTTCTAAGTCTATCTCGGAATCCAGACTGGGGCCTGATAAGGGAATACTATTATTGATACATACTATTATTGACGAATAAAATTAGAAATATCTAAACCCAGACGGGCCTGATGGGGAAATTCTACTTGGGAATCCAGACTGGGG
>JAFFZH010013437.1:28850-55779 GCA_018420115.1 Euura saliciscinereae
GGAGTCAACATTCACTTTGGTCACTCATCTGAAGTTGATATTCACTCTAATCACTTCCATACAGTGAAAATTCACTCTGTTCACTCGTTTTGAGTGAATTTTCACTACAAATTCACTAAAAAATTCACTAAAAATATTCATTCTGGACACATTTATGGACTGAATATTATTCTTGGTCACATTACTGGAGTGAATATTGACATCTTTCTCACTGACAATGAGTCACGGTTTGAAATTTATTTCTCTTCCCAATCATGAACGAGGTTTTCGGACATCCTATCTCCTTGAATGAACGATGGTATATTATACACTCGCCTTAAATGCTGCTACGGTTGGTTCATCTTCCTGACAGACGTATCGCGTGCGAATAGTGCAATTGGTGTCAGTATGAGGATCCTGAATTTTATTAAACTGACACCCTTCCGTCTCTCGGTCTGAACTATATCGTTAAATCGAACCTGGTTTAGTCCGAAGTCTAGATCCTGTACTGTCTATATCCGTGCCTGGTCGTGGGTATTTTATCTCGAATCTAAAACCAGGGAGAAACCTTCGGTAACTGTGTGTTGTGTATACGGAATCGAGAGGAGGGTTGCGATATCGAATCAGTGTCCCAATTCGTGTTCAACGAAAAATCCTCCACTTTATTTCCGGAAGTGAATCACCGCGTCGCCCCGATTCAAACGGAACGAGAAATTTCTAGATCCGGTTTAATTGATTCATTTCCATAAATTTCTCTCTTTGGTTGTACCACACTACCGCATAAATCGTGTCCATTAAAGGTCAGGAAACGCGAAACGTTTCAGGTATGTCGGGTCCGGATGCTCCGGCGGATTTTCGGTTGGAGTACATCGGGTCCTTCGTCCAGAAATCGCTCAAGTTAAAACCGGAAAAATGGGGTCGACTCCTGCTGACGGAAGACTACCGCAACACGGTTATAGATTTTCTGGACAATCCTCGACCCGCGGCACTCTTCGTCGTCCTGACACCGAACGCCCAGCTTGTCGCATCCTCGGGCTTTCCGATTCCCTGCCAGAGGACAAAAGGTAACTTGAAATAGATTCAGGTTTCTCGCAGGAAATTAACGGACTATTGCTGATCAGGAACCTACGCCGTTAAGGTGAAGCTGATTCCAGTGCCGAAGGACAAGCCAGGATGCGTCAGGACTCTGATATTGGGGGACCTAGCGTCCAGGGTTGTGGACGAGCTCGCGACTCTGGTGGATGAAATATTCGCTCCCCTATTGAGCAACCCGGAGAATCATAAGGAACTTCCGGAAATAGCAGTCCAGGATCTGGCCAAGCATGTACACTCTCTTCGAGGAACTCTGTATCAGGTAGTGAACGTATTCGAAACTCGCAGACTCGTGAATGCCGTAGGAAGCGAGATATAAAAAAAATGAAAAAGTGCCTTTTTCGAGATGCCAAACTGACCACGCACACCAAATTTCGACGTAAAATATTCAAAATTGAAGGAGATATTCAACTTTGAAGTTCAGATTTTGAGGTCAGGTTTGATCGATTATCCGAATCCATCAAAAAGGCATGATATAAAAATGTCAAATTATCAGCGAGCAATGCTCCCGTTGTAGTTGCTTTTATCGATGGACCCTTTCGCCTCTTCGGGGGTTCCATGACAATGAGCCTATAATTGATTTCTGATCAGGTCAAAGGTCAGGTGAACGGTAGAACGGTTCTCCCGATGCCAGCGGGACTCGAGAAGGTCGGCGAGGTAGAAAGATTAGTGTCTACGACAGGACCAGAGGCCGTTGATCTTTATCTTAAAAGTGCGATAGAAGGAGTCGTCATCAAGTGGGCGTACTTGGTCAACGACGTAGTCACCCACGAGTCAAGCTCTGCCTTTGACAACAGACAAAACCCGACTCCGAACGTTGAATTGGAATACTGGTCAACAAGATTGGCGAATTTGAGGTAAACCTTCTATTCTTCTCCCAAATCGCACACTGAAATCTCCCAACCAAGACACGTGTGCATCTGTTCCAGGTACATTTTCGAACAGCTGAGGGAGGATCGCGTAAAAAAGATGGCGATAATCCTGGAGAAAACGGACAGTGCTTATTATCCCTGTTTTCGAAACCTTTTTGGAAACGTAGTTTCGTCTCTGGCAGAGGCAAGGGAAATATCGTTGTACCTTTCACCGTTGATCAGGAACTTCAAGGTGCTGGAAGAGACCGATTTTTCGGAGGCGAAATCGCTGATGGGACCGTTGATACACACGGTTGGACTCGCATGGAGCAAGTCAAAGTATTATCAGAGCTCATCGAAGCTGATAATTATGCTTCGACAGATCAGTAATTTGCTTATACAAGAGGCGAGGAGATTCCTCGACCCTTCATCGATTTTTCAAAGCGACGTTGACGAGGCTTTACAACGAGTTCAGATATCGAGAGGTGGGATTATTTGAAAACGTATCATGAACAACGTCTTTTTTATTTCTCGTTTTTTCGTCTACACTGTACATTAAGTTTCCGTTTTCTCTCGAAGGGGTTCTGGAGGAATTCAAGTGGCAATTTGAACGTCGTAGAAATGTGCCTGGCATGAAGCCAGAAGCTCCTCCATGGACGTTCAATCCGATAGCGGTTTTTCATCGTTTGGACGCATTTTTGAAACGCCTTGCGGATATCGAGTGGCTTTTTCACACTGTGTTAGAATTTTCAAAATTAGAAAAAATCGAAATCGGTGGAATCCTGGGACGTTCATTGAGCGCCAGGGTCGTTGGCGTTTTCAAAGAATTTCAACAATTATTCGCATCGTTTTCCGCGAGGGCCAGCGACGTCCTAGAACCCGACGATGAAACTTTTGCCGTTGATTGCAAAAGATTCAACGATGCCATTACAGACTTGGACAGCAAACTCGCAGCCATTTTGTGCCAGGCTTTTGACGACTGTGGAAATTTGGAAAGCACCTTCAAGGTAGGATGATGTCATTTTGAACAGTCAGATTATTGATTTAGCAGTTTGTGTTTCTATGTTGCTTTTCCGCAGAATGATTTTGCACAGATTGTTTTCCGATGCTTCACAGATAGATTTTGAAATTCTTTACGAAATTGGAGCTGTTTAGGTCAAATATTGATTTTTTTTTTTATTTATGTCGATATGGAAGGATAAAAAAAGTCGAGTAATCTTGAAATCGCGTTGGTTCCAGTTGATAAACATCGCAGGTACGGTGCTGGACCGTCCTGTAATAAGGAAGCAATTTACAGACCGTTATTCCCGAGTTCTAGAGTTGTTAAATACAGAATTGACGATGGTAGAGGTTCTGTTCAACCGTGGTACCCGCGGTGCCATGAGCAGCCTTCCTCCGCTAGCAGCTGCCTTGCGATTTACAAGCATGCTGAGGCAGCGAATCGATTTACCAGTACAGTGCTTCAAGGCTCTACAACATTCGTAAGTTTTACCGAACCGTAAACGTGCGAGGAAATAAACCCCACGGTTCTTCTCATTCTTTTTACACCACGACATAAAGAGAGGGAAATACTCGAAATTTATTCATACGTGAATCAGAACCCTCGTTTCCTCCTCTTTACAGCATCATCGAGACCAAGGATGGTAAGAACATAATAAAAAGATACGAAAGGCTGATAGAAATTCTCACCAGCAAGGAAGAATCGTTGTTCACCGAGTGGGCAGCCATCGTTCCAAAATCAGTAGCCGATGGCTTAAACAGGCCACTGCTCGTCAGATCAGAATCGACCCTCGCCCTGAACTTCGATCAAGAACTTCTCGCTGTATTGAAGGAGGTCAATTACCTTAAACTCATTTCTCACACAGATATACCGAACGAAGCTTTAGAGGTGAGGAAAAACGTTGGTAAATGTACGATGGTATTTTCAATATTGTGTCGAATGCTCCGACTTCCAGGTGTCCGAGAGTTCGGAAACGTTCAGAAAGTTTCGAACCCTTCTCGGCAGTACCGTTGACGCGTACAACAACATAAGACGAACATCCAGGAAAGTCGAGTTCAACTTGATCGAGGTCGAAGTGGCGACTGTGGACGCGTTGATATCTCGCGGAGAGAATGAACTCTGCTGGAAGTCGGAAGGACTGCTCGAGTACATAACCGAGCTTGACACCCTGGTGCACGGGCTGTGGACGAGGTTGAAAGCGACCCAGAGTAACGTGGCGAAGATTGAATCGATCCTCGAACACTGGACCAAAACCCCGCTGATAGAGCGCAAGGACAGGCGGAAGGACGCGCTCCTGTCCATCGACGAGAGACAGGAGAAGGTGTCCAAGCGGTATGCGGACATTCAGAAGGCGGCCGAGGGGATTCACGCACTTCTGAACGAGAACAAAGCCCTCTTCGAGGCGACCGGAGACGACAATGAAAGCTGGGAAACTTACGTCAATTACGTCGACGGTATCGTTGCTGAATCCTTACGCAGAGCTGTCGGATGCTGTCTCGGATACCTGGCGGACAACATGGATCCATCGGGCCAGAAGGAGCCTTTGCTAGAAGCTAAACTCGAACTCAGAGAACCGGACTTGTTTTACGTTCCGTCCCTCGAACCCGAAGACCCGGATGGACTCGATCAATTGATAGCAGGGCTCTTGAACGACATGATCGGAATGGCTGCGCTTGTACCGAGACTGAAGAGCAATGCTGAAGGTTACGGAGTCGAGATGGAAAATGACGATGACATCAGAGCTATGAAGTCTGAAATACTGAGTGGAGTCGTAAAGGCGGTCGAAGATGCGACGGAATTTTGTGGCATCTTTGAAGGTGAGTGGGACTTTCCTTCAGTCGAAAAGTCACATGAAGTCATCAGAAGTCTTCAGTATCGTGAGGATCGATTTCAGGGTACGCCTACCTCTGGCTGGAAGACCGGGTGGCTGTGATGCAGCAGTTTCTCGAATACAGTCGTCAACTGACTATGGACGAGATGGAGATGATCGCAGCGCTGGATCCAAAGGCTCCCCAGCGGTCGCCTCCCCGGATGGAACAGTTCAGGGAGCAGATCGATCTCTACGAGGGGTTGTACCTCGAGATCGAGGAGATGAACGCGTCGAAGGTCTTCTGCGGTTGGTTCAGAGTCGACATCAGACCGTTCAGACAATCCTTGTTGAACACTGTGTGCAAGTGGTCGAGCATGTTTAAACGGCATCTCGTGGAACGCGTGACCAGCAGTCTGTCGGACTTAGGGTCCTTCATCAGGTCAGTGCGGACGCTTCGGTCTTGTTTCTGCTACTGCGTATAGTTTCAAGTTCGACTATCTCTTCAGACTCGCGGACGAGGGTCTGCTGCAGCAAGTCCAACCAGGAGATTACATCGGTCTGGTGAGCGTGATGGGGTTCCTGATGCGAGTCAAGGAAAGGCAGCCCACGACCGACGAGATGTTTCAACCGCTTCAAGAAACTGTTGAGCTCCTGAAATTCTACGACCAGGATATACCGGAGGAAGTGAATGTCCTGCTGCAGGAGCTGCCCGAGCAATGGGCCAACACGAAGAAGCTGGCCTTGATGGTGAAGCAGCAGGTCGCACCATTGCAAGCAGGCAAGTCATGCCTTGGATGAATGAACATTCAGGTACGACCAACGACTCCAACGTCTGTCTCCTTCCTCAGGTGAAGTGTCGAGGATTCGAGGACGCATATCAGCCTTCGACACGACCATTGGTCATTATCGCGAGGCTTTCAGACGTTACGGTTTCTTCAAGTACAGCTGCGAGGATCCGTACAAGCAGCTCGACGAGGCTGACAAGGAGATTCTGATGCTCGAACGTCAGATGATGGACATACAAGGGTCGGCTTCGCTGTTCGAAGTAACTGTTCCCGACTTCAAGCAATTGAGACAGTGCAGGAAGGAACTGAAGATGCTGAAGCAGCTGTGGGACTACGTCCACATAGTGCAGAGCAGTATCGAAGGGTGGAAGACCACTCCGTGGAGGAAGATTGACGTTGAGAACATGGACATTGAGTGCAAAAAATTCGCCAAGGAGATCAGAGGTAATGTACGCGGCCAAGTGGCTTTCTAACTCTTTGCTTCAACTCTGCGTAATGATTCCAGCATTGGATAAGGAGATGAGATCGTGGGACACTTACGTATCGTTAGAAGCAACGGTAAAAAATATGCTGACATCCCTGAGAGCCGTGGGGGAATTGCAAAATCCTGCGATCAGAGAACGACATTGGCGACAACTGATGAATAGCACTAAGGTATCGATAGGGTTTCCAGAACGTAAGTGTACGACTATTGATGCATAAAGTTTTCGCTTTCGGATTGAATCCGGGATATAAAATTGAATGAAAAAGACAAAGAATGGTAGCCGTTCAAAATGTCATTCAGTATGAAAGAAAAAAAAGTTCGAAAATCGTTTCATATAAACAATTGAATTCTCTATAACAATAGTCATACGATAGATAATAGTTGCACCGCTGTATATACGCTATCGGTGTTACAGAAATTGGGCAACATGACTCCAGAAATGACCGTAAGTCCACTGTACATATGTGCACTATATTAATCTTCCATATCTTTTATACTTTTCTACTGTGTATATGTAATTTAGTGAAGTCCGTGTCTTCAGATATTCATAAGAAACTCAAACTCATTGTATCTCATCGATCATCCACATCTGTACCTCATGTATAAATTCATAGTCATTACGATCGCTGTTATTCTTTGTGCACTAGAGATGTTGAATATGTATCTTTACGTACCATCAACACCGCAGTTCATCAGAATCACAATCATCATCATTGTATTAGGCCTCATTGAGCTTTTTCAATAAAATAATGCGACCACAATTGCGCTTCGCTTCATTGTCATCCTTATACCCACAACAATGCACGATCTGATCATCATGAGCAACTTTTACACTTTGATCAAACCATTGCTGTGATAGCTGTAGAGATCACCGCAGAAAAATTTACTCTTGTAAATCGTTTCCGAATCGGTTAGGTTCGTTTCGTGATGGACGCGTCAACGACCTTGGCTGATCTCCTAGAATTGAGTTTACACGAGTGCGAAGACGAGGTTAAAAACATCGTCGATAAAGCCGTCAAGGAAATGTCAATGGAAAAGTACCTTCGTGAATTGAACGCTACGTGGTCATCCATGGAATTTGAGAAGGAGATTCATCCGAGGACTGGAGCGAGTCTGTTGAGAGCCAGCGAAGAGCTAATCGAAACCCTCGAAGAGAATCAGGTTCGGGATGAAGAGGAAAATCCTCGATCTATCGGAACGCTCATCGTACTTGTCTTCTCTCAATTCAGGTCCAACTGCAGAACCTCATCACCTCAAAATTCATCGCTCATTTTCTCGAAGAAGTATCGACCTGGCAGAAGAAGCTGAGCGTAGCCGACCAGGTGACGACAGTCTGGTTCGAGGTTCAGAGGACCTGGATGCACTTGGAGAGCATTTTCATGTCTTCGGAAGACATTCGTCGCCAGTTACCGGTCGACTCTGACCGGTTCGATCGGATAGATGGAGAGTTCAAGAACATGATGCAGGACATGGCCAAGACGCCCAACGTGGTCGAGGCCACGAATAGAGACGGTTTGCTCTCCTCGTTGGACGACCTGCAGAAGGAACTCGTCCTGTGCGAGAAAGCTCTGGCGGAATATTTGGAAACTAAGAGGCTAGCGTTTCCCAGATTTTACTTCGTGTCTTCCAGCGACCTCCTCGACGTTCTTTCCAACGGAAATCAGCCCACGATTGTAGCCAGGCACTTGATCAAGCTGTTCGACTCCATGGCCCAGCTGAGATTCATCGATGTCGAAGAAGGCGCTCCCATCCGTGTTTCTGGTGAGTATGAAAAAAAGTTTCGTGTGACAAGTCCTTAAAAATAGGCGATTTTTGATCGATTTGCGACGCCTTCCAGGTGAATGTAACTTTTTGGCTAATCAACATTTCCTCAGAATTCCATCCCAACGGGTTGGCTTACATTACGCTAATCTCACTTATGATGGTGAAATCCTTGTCAGGCATGACGGCGAAGGACGGTGAGTACGTGGAGTTCACAAATTGCGACATGGTATGTGCCGGACCAGTCGAGGTCTGGTTGAACCGTCTCCAAAACGCAATGAGAACGACTATACGTTTCTATTTCGGCGAGGCTGTTGTGACCTACGAAGAGAAGCCTCGTGAGCAATGGCTCTTCGACTACCCGGCACAAGTGTCTCTCTGTGGCACCCAGATATGGTGGACAACCGAGGTGAATCTAGCCTTTTCTAGACTGGAGGAAGGCTACGACAACGCGATAAAAGATTATCTGAAAAAGCAGATATCACAATTGAGCACACTGATCACTCTGCTACTTGGAGAACTGTCGAAACTGAACCGTCAGAAGGTCATGACCATTTGCACCATAGACGTCCACTCCAGAGACGTGGTCGCCAAACTCGTTCAAGCAAAGGTCGAAACTGCCCAGGCTTTCCAATGGCAGAGCCAACTGAGACACAGGTGGGATGAGAAGGAGAAAGACTGTTTCGCCAACATATGTGATGCGCAGTTCAGATACTCTCACGAATACTTAGGAAACACACCGAGGTAAGTATGCCGATGTGCAATTGCTTCATCACCCCGTTAATACTCTCCGTTTCTCGGTCATTAGGTTGGTGATCACACCGTTGACCGACAGATGCTACATAACATTGACCCAGTCCTTGCATCTGGTCATGGGCGGTGGTCCCGCTGGTCCAGCCGGTACCGGGAAGACCGAGACGACAAAGGACCTAGGAAGAGCGCTGGGAATAATGGTCTACGTGTTCAACTGCTCGGAGCAGATGGACTACAAGTCTTGCGGGAACATCTACAAGGGTTTAGCCCAGACCGGGGCGTGGGGCTGCTTCGACGAGTTCAATAGGATATCGGTGGAGGTGTTATCCGTGGTAGCTGTGCAGGTTAAGTCAGTCCAAGACGCGATAAGGGACAAGAAGGACAAGTTCAACTTCATGGGAGAAATAATCGCCATGGTTCCGTCAGTCGGTATATTCATCACCATGAACCCTGGTTACGCCGGGCGGACGGAGTTGCCCGAGAACTTGAAGGCCCTGTTCCGACCCTGCGCCATGGTCGTTCCGGACTTTGAACTGATCTGCGAGATCATGCTGGTCGCCGAAGGGTTCCAGGAGGCCAGGATCCTGGCGAGAAAATTCATCACTCTGTACACCCTGTGCAAGGAGCTGCTGTCAAAGCAGGATCACTACGACTGGGGACTGAGAGCCATAAAGTCAGTGCTGGTGGTGGCCGGGAGCTTGAAACGCGGCGACCCGGGGAGACCCGAAGAAGAAGTGCTGATGCGAGCGTTGAGGGACTTCAACATACCGAAAGTGGTGTCAGACGACTTCCCAGTCTTCATGGGCCTCATCGCCGACCTTTTTCCGGCTCTGGACGTTCCCAGAAAGCGAGATCTCGAGTTCGAGAAGACGGTCAAGCAGGCAGCCACTGATCTATCCCTCCAGCCAGAAGACGGGTTCATACTGAAGGTCGTCCAGCTTGAAGAGCTGCTAGAAGTGAGACACTCCGTGTTCATCGTGGGAATAGCCGGCTCCGGAAAGACCCAGGTGTGGAAGTCCCTGTTCCGGACCTACCAGAACATCAAACGAAAGCCTATATACACCGACCTGAACCCGAAGGCGGTGACCAACGACGAACTGTTCGGTATAATAAACCCTGCGACCAGGGAGTGGAAGGACGGCCTCTTCTCGGTGATCATGAGGGAGCAGGCCAACCTCGGTGGTGATCATCCAAAGTGGATTGTACTCGACGGCGACATCGACCCAATGTGGATCGAGTCCCTCAACACCGTGATGGACGACAACAAGGTGCTCACTCTGGCCAGCAACGAGAGGATAGCCCTGACTCCAGCGATGAGATTACTCTTCGAAATATCGAACCTGAGAACTGCGACACCGGCCACAGTCTCGCGAGCTGGTATTCTGTACATCAACCCCCAGGATCTGGGCTGGAACCCTTACGTGACTAGTTGGATAGAGACGAGGACTCTTCCGATCGAGAAGGCCAACCTGGTCATACTGTTCGACAAGTACATTCCATCGTGTTTGGAGACACTGAGAACCAGGTTCAAGAAGATAACGCCGATTGCGGACATGGCGCACGTGGAGATGCTCTGTCATCTGCTCAACTGTCTCCTTCAGCCTGATCTTACCACGGTTGACTTCACCAAAGAACACTACGAGCTCTACTTCGTCTTTGCTGCAGTCTGGGCCTTCGGCTCTTCCATGTTCCAGGATCAGACCGTCGACTATCGGGTGGAGTTCACCAAGTGGTGGGTCAACGAGTTTAAGCAAGTCAAGTTCCCGACGCAAGGAACCGTCTTCGATTACTTTATCGATTACGAGACCAAGGCTTTCGTGCCCTGGACGGATCGACTGCCAAGGTTCGAGCTCGACCCCGATGTCCCGCTGCAAGCCGTCCTCGTCTATACCGCGGAATCCATCAGGATCAGGTACTTCCTTGATCTACTGATGTCGGAGAAGCACCCTGTGATGCTTGTCGGCACAGCTGGAAGCGGAAAGACGGTCTTAGTGTCCGAAAAGCTGCTGCAACTCTCGGAAAACTACGCCGTAGCGAATGTTCCCTTCAACTTCTACACCTCCTCCGAAATGCTGCAAAAGATCCTCGAAAAACCCCTGGAGAAAAAGGCCGGCAGGAACTACGGTCCTCCGGGAAATAAAACTCTGGTCTACTTCATCGACGATATGAACATGCCCGAAGTGGACACGTACGGCACTGTTCAGCCCCACACGCTCATTCGGCAACATTTGGACTACGGCCACTGGTACGACAGGACGAAACTGTCGTTGAAGGACATCCACAACTGCCAGTACGTCAGCTGCATGAACCCCACGGCTGGATCGTTCACGATAAACCCCAGACTCCAGAGGCACTTCGCGGTATTCGCGGTCAGCTTTCCGAATGCGGAATCCCTGACGACCATCTACGCTTCGATACTGTCGCAGCACTTCGCGAACGTGGAGCACAGGTTCCCGCTCACAGTGACTCAGCTCTGCAGTCCCATAGTCCAAGCGTCTCTTCAACTCCACCACCGTTGCTCCCAAGTGTTCCTTCCGACGGCAGTGAAGTTTCACTACATATTCAACCTCCGTGACCTGTCGAACTGTTTTCAAGGTCTGTTGTTCAGCGGAAACGACTGCCTCCAGGGTTCGACCGACGTGATTCGGCTCTGGATGCACGAGACGCAGAGAGTATACGGCGACAAGTTGACGGACGAGAAGGACATCGAGTCTTTCGCTAAACTGCAATTGGACATACTGAAGAAAAACGTCGAGGAGGTCGACGAAGGCGCCGTTCTCGAGAAGCCGAACATCTACTGCCACTTTGCAGGCGGAATCGGAGACCCGAAGTACATGCCGGTGTTGGACTGGTCGGTGCTGCACCGTCTCCTTACGGAAGCTTTAGTCAGCTACAACGACCTCGTGGCAGCAATGAACTTGGTGCTCTTCGAGGACGCCATGATGCACGTCTGTCGCATCAACCGAATACTGGAATCTCCCAGAGGAAGTGCGTTGCTGGTGGGAGTCGGAGGCTCCGGAAAGCAAAGTCTGTCCAGACTGGCAGCCTTCATAAGCGCTCTCGAAGTGGCTCAGATTCAATTGCGGAAAGGATACGGGGTCAGTGATCTGAGAACCGAATTAGCTGGCCTCTACTCGAAGTCGGGTCTCAAGAACGTTGGGATGATGTTCCTGATGACGGACGCTCAGGTTCCGAACGAGCAGTTCTTGGTTCTGATAAACGACATGTTGGCATCGGGCGAAATTCCGGATTTGTTTCCAGAGGATGAAGTGGAGAACATAATAGCCGGTAATGTCCAAAAGCTGCTTGTGACCGTTCCAACAAAGTCAATAAATCCTCGCTTTCAGGTGTCCGAAACGAAGTGAAGGGTGCTGGTATATTAGACACGCGTGAGAATTGCTGGAAATTCTTCATCGACCGAGTTCGACGTCAGCTGAGAGTTGTGCTGTGCTTTTCTCCCGTCGGTTCCACACTCCGTGTCAGATCCCGGAAATTTCCAGCCATCATAAACTGCACTGCCATAAACTGGTTCCACGAATGGCCGCAGGAGGCCCTCATGTCCGTGTCCAAGAGATTCTTGCAGGAGCTCAACGAGCTTCCAGAGATTCATAGGTGAGTCATCATTCTGTCCCATTTCCTGATTGTAATTTCGATACTTTTCAATTCCAGGGAGTCCGCAGCTAAATTCATGGCGCATGCTCACACGAGTGTGAACGCTGCTAGTCGCCTGTATCTGGCGAGCGAGCGTCGGTACAATTACACCACCCCGAAATCCTTCCTCGAACAGATAAGCCTCTACGCAAAATTGCTCGGTACGAAATCGAAGGAACTCCAGGGTCGGGTTGAACGGCTCGAAAACGGTTTGGCGAAGCTCAGATCGACTGCTGCGCAAGTTGACGAATTGAAAGAGAAATTAGCCGTGCAAGAGATCGAACTACAGCAGAAGAACGACGCTGCTGATGCCCTCATCGCCATCGTTGGCATCGAGACTGACAAGGTTCAAACGGAAAAAGCTTTGGGTGAGAAAGTCGACTCGAAATCTTGAATAGTTCGCTTAATTTCGATAACTTGCATAATCAGCGGATGAGGAGGAGTCCAAAGTGGCCATCATAGCACAAGAGGTATTGAAGAAGCAGAAGGACTGCGAGGCGGACCTTCTGAAAGCTGAACCAGCTCTTCTGGCCGCCCAAGAAGCCCTGAATACCTTGAATAAGGCTAACCTTACGGAGTTGAAATCGTTCGGATCGCCGCCAGGCGCTGTCACCAACGTTACGGCTGCGGTGATGGTGCTTTTGGCACCAGGCGGTAAGGTGGCCAAAGATAGAAGCTGGAAGGCTGCTAAGGTACTTGATACTTTTCACTCTCGTATACAACTTCATGACGATTTCGGGACCATTTCATAGAAGACTTCATGAGTGGTTGTCCTCCTTGTTGAGTCTCATGTGATTATAGATCGTGATGGCAAAGGTTGACACCTTCCTCGATGCGCTGATAAACTACGACAAAGAAAACATTCATCCGGAGGTGATAAAGTCGATCCAACCGTACCTGAAGGATTCTGAGTTCGAACCTGAATTCGTGCGATCCAAATCCGCCGCGGCTGCAGGTCTCTGCGCCTGGGTGATAAATATAATCAAATTCTATGAAGTCTTCTGTGATGTTGAACCCAAGAGAAAAGCCTTGGCTCAAGCAAACGCCGAATTAGCCGCGGCTCAGGACAAACTCGGTGTTATCAAAAGAAAAGTTGCTGTAAGTTTCCGTCCCTCTTCATTCCATCTTGAAAAAGTTTTAGCTTACGATCCTTTCAGTCCCTAGAAGAGCAGCTGGCCAAACTTACCGCCGATTTCGAACAAGCGGTCGCAGAGAAATTAAAATGCCAGCAGGAAGCGGACGCAACAAATGCCACGATTCAATTGGCCAATAGATTGGTCGGTGGTTTAGCTTCCGAAAACGTTCGCTGGGCAGATTCAGTCGCAAAGTAAGTACAGACGATTGACATCCTGGTGTCGAGTTCCAGCATTTTTTATTCACAGCTTCATGCAGCAAGCGACGACTCTACCAGGCGACGTGCTACTCGTGACAGCTTTCATATCATACGTTGGCTGCTTCACCAAGCAGTTCCGTTTGGATCTTCAGAACAAACACTGGTTCCCTTTTCTCCGTACGCTAGAGCCAGCCGTTCCGATCACGGAGGGACTGGACCCGCTATCCCTCCTGACAAACGATACCCAAATCGCTAAATGGAACAACGAGAGCTTGCCGAATGATAGAATGTCCACTGAGAACGCGACTATATTGACGAACTCCGATAGATGGCCATTGATGATCGATCCCCAGGTGAACTGTGAACCGAGGTGCTTGTTTCTAGAAACTGGCCAGCTTGCTCTACCATTATATTCAAGCTGGCCAGTTTCCAGAGATACCAGCATGCTGCAACTCACATTTTTTATTACAATCTCTAGCTGCAGGGAATAAAGTGGATAAAACAAAAATACGGTGATGACCTCCGCCTGATTCGACTTGGTCAACGTGGCTACTTGGACGTGATCGAAGTGTCTTTAGCCAGCGGAGCTACAGTACTGGTAGAAAACATCGGCGAAACTGTTGACCCAGTGCTCGACCCCCTGCTGGGTAGAAATTTAATAAAGAAAGGCAGAGCGATAAAGATCGGCGATAAGGAAGTCGAGTATAATCCAAACTTCAGGCTCCTTCTTCACACGAAACTAGCTAATCCTCATTACAAACCGGAAATGCAGGCGCAAACCACTCTCATAAACTTCACTGTGACAAGGGACGGACTCGAAGACCAGCTCCTAGCCGAAGTAGTAAAAGCCGAAAGACCCGACCTTGAAGAACTCAAGGCTGAACTAACCAGACAGCAGAATGACTTCAAGATAACTTTGAACGGGCTCGAAGACTCTCTTCTGTCAAGGTACTGAGAAGTCTGTTTTTCCTCGAGGAATTAAACACTCTTTCAGGCAGGTGCACATCTTCCGGAGAAGATAAAGTCAGGTGAAGTTAGCTGGTTTCAATAAGTATTGAAGTATCTATTGAAGTCAATGGAAGTCAGTTCACCTTATGAAATCTTGCAGTCAATTAGCATCATGAAGTTTTGAAGTCAGTCAACTTCGTGGAGTCCTCAAGTTCGGTGTACGGTCAATCAACAGATGGATCACCCCTCCCATTATTCTAATCATTATTCGATTCCGAGTCTTTTTCCGCAGATTGTCTTCAGCGGGAAGCAACGTCCTCGGGGACACTGCGTTGGTTGAGAATTTGGAAACGACTAAGCGAACGGCTGCAGAGGTTGAGTGCAAGGTGACAGAGGCGCGGGGTACGAGCAAGGAGATTGATGCTGCGCGAGAAATTTATCGACCGGCAGCAGCCCGCGCCTCTCTGCTCTACTTTATCCTGAATGATTTGAACACTATAAATCCGATATACCAGTTTTCGCTGAAGGCGTTCAGCGTCGTCTTCCAAATGGCGATATTGAAGGCTGATCCAGCCCCCGAAGTAACCGGACGCGTGAAGAATCTCATCGAGTGCATCACGTATTCCGTATTCATGTACACGACTCGAGGCTTGTTCGAATGCGATAAGCTGATTTTTGTGTCTCAGATGGCGTTTCAGATCCTTTTAACCAACGGGGAAATACTGGCTCCGGATTTGGACTTTTTGTTGAGGTTTCCAATTACCCCCCACGTCACATCACCCGTGGAATTTTTGTCCAACACCAGCTGGGGCGGAATAAGGAGCTTGGCTACCAGAGACGACTTCCGGTAAGCCCGTGTTAGAGATAAGCTCTGGATAACAGTTAATAAACTTCTAGATCCACTTTCCACCTATTTTTTTCTTGCCGAATCAAGAAACCTGGACCGGGACATAGAAAGCTCCTCAAAACGCTGGAAAAAATTAGTCGAATGCGAGTGTCCAGAGCGTGAGAAATTCCCTCAGGAATGGAAAAATAAAACAGCTCTCCAGAGACTATGCATGCTCAGAGCCTTGAGACCCGATCGAATGACTTACGCGATATCTACATTCATCGAGGAAAAACTTGGCGCCAGATACGTCGAAGGACGAACAGTAGAGTTCGCAAAGTCATTCGAAGAAACAAGCCCTTCGACTCCGATCTTCTTCATACTTTCGCCCGGTGTTAATCCCCTGAAGGTGAGAGTCTCATGGTAATAATCGACGAGCTAGTGACTGACCGTCTCTAAAACAGGACGTTGAGGACCTGGGACGGAAGCTAGGATTCACCTTCGATGCAGGAAACTTCCACAACGTGTCTCTGGGTCAGGGACAGGAGGTAGTAGCCGAACAAGCGATGGACGAGGCTGCGAAAAAGGGCCACTGGGTCGTCCTGCAAAATATACATCTAGTGAAAAAGTGGCTTCCACTGTTGGAAAAGAAGCTCGAAATCGCTGCTGAAGGGTCTCATCCTGATTACAGAGTCTTCATGAGCGCAGAGCCCGCGAGTTCCGCGGCTGGTCACATAATCCCTCAAGTACGTCCTCGTGGAAGAGCTTGCAGAAATTTTCAGACTGTTTATATTATTTCGTAGGGAATCTTGGAATCGTCGATAAAAATCACGAACGAACCACCGACCGGGATGCAGGCGAACCTTCACAAAGCCTTGGAGAACTTCAGCCAGGAGACCCTCGAGATGTGTGGAAAGGAGGCAGAGTTCAAGGCCATACTCTTCTCCCTCTGTTACTTCCACGCTGTCGTAGCAGAGCGGCGTAAATTCGGTCCTCAGGGTTGGAACAAGATCTACCCGTTCAACGTAGGGGATCTGAACATCAGCGTCAGCGTGCTCTACAACTACCTGGAAGCCAGTCCGAAAGTGCCTTGGGAGGACCTTAGGTACTTGTTCGGAGAGATTATGTACGGAGGACACATCACTGACGACTGGGATCGAAGACTCTGCGTTTCCTACCTCGAAGAACTCATGCAGCCTGATTTGGTTGATGGAGAACTTCAGCTGGCTCCGGGTAATCGTACTAGAGAAGATTCTACAATTGGCCCATCATTCAAAAACTTAACCCAAACTCGATTGTTTCATTTCCCCAGGATTCGCAGCACCGCCAAACACGGATCTGGTCGGTTACCACGCGTACATTGACGAAGCGATGCCTCCGGAATCTCCGTACCTCTACGGTCTTCATCCGAACGCGGAGATAGGCTTCTTGACCACAACATCAGAGAATTTGTTTCGAACGGTATTCGAGATGCAGCCAAGAGACGCTGGGAGTTCGGGTGGTCAGACGGTTACCAGGGAGGACAAAGTTAAGCAGATACTTGACGAGATAATGGAGAAACTACCAGAGGAGTTTAATATGACGGAGATAATGGGTAAAGTAGAGGAAAGAACACCCTACGTCATCGTCGCCTTCCAAGAGTGCGAGAGGATGAATTATCTCACTGGGGAGATGAAGAGGTCCCTCAGAGAACTGGACCTCGGACTCAAGGGCGAACTCACCATCACCTCCGACATGGAGGTACTAGAGACGGCACTATTCTTCGACCAGGTTCCCCCCATCTGGAGCCAGAGGGCTTATCCTTCTCTGCTAGGCCTCACCGCCTGGTTCGTAGACCTTCTACTCAGGCTAAGGGAGCTCGAAACTTGGTCCACGGACTTTGTCGTGAGTCTGTTGTACATGCATCCACTTTTTTTTCACTTCTAAAGCCATGAAATTGTACGATTTTCGACTCAACTCTGACATCGAATCATTTTCTATTATTTTACTCACTTTGGATCTGACTTTGACCATTCTTCGTCCATTCCTCAACCATTTCTTTGTCCATCTCTTGACCATTTTTCTATCACTTCTTAACGATTTTAAGAATCCGTTTTGAATCATTTTTAGACCATGTCTCAACTAGTTTTTTATTGTTATTTTGTGTGACCATTTTTGGTTTAATAACGGGCTACATTTCAGTTATTATGTGACCATTTTGGGACCAGTTCTTTTTCTTAAAATCTTCTGACCATTTGCCTGCATTTTCAACGATTAAAAAAAATTCATTTTTTGGACCATTTCTCGATCATTACTCGACCACTAATCAACTTGTTTTTTAATATCATTCTGCTGACCATTTTCGTCCAATTTTCGACTACCTTAATTTAGTCATTCACCGACCGTTTTGGGACCAGTTCTTTTTCTTCAAATCTTCTGACCATTTTCCTGCCATTTTTCAACGATTCAAAAAATTCATTTTCGATCATTTTCCGACCATTTCTCATAGTCATTACTTAACTTTTTCTTAACTAATTCTGATTTTATTCTTCTGACCATTTTTCGTCCAATTTTGGACTACATTCCAGTTATTTTTCGATTATTTTGGGTCTACTCTTGGATCAATCTTCTTTTTACCATTGTTAGGTCATTTCTTAACCATTTTTGGCCTAGTTTTTTCTATTCTACCATTTATCGATATTAATTAAATCTTTTTGGTCCAGTTTATTTTTGTTTCCACCATTTGTCGCTCATTTCGCAACGATTTTTGGACAATGTATGACCAAACCATTTTTCTTGCATTTTTCCTCAGGATTTAAAAAAATGTTGTACAAATGTTCTCGCGCTCTAGTTACCCGCTTCGGTGTGGCTGGCGGGTTTCTTCAATCCGCAATCATTGCTGACAGCGATAATGCAGTCGACAGCGAGGCGGTACGAGTTGCCCCTGGACAAGATGTGCCTCCAGTGTGACGTTACGAAAAAGAACAAAGAAGAATTCACGTGAGTGGTATATCAAGTCCCCGTCCCACTGAACGCGCGTTATCACCCGATAATTAAATAATTTATGCAAATATAGGTACGTTACAGTCGATTTGATGGTTAAACCGCGTATAGCTGAGGGTATTTTCTATAAAATATTCAATCCGTGTTTATTCATATTCATGGCGCGATTTCCATTAATCCGTCAGTCCGCAAGTCTGGCATGTAGGTATAAACCCTCGACGACAAATCTGCTTATAGTCAATTCTCCCGTGACCGTGGTTTCACGAAGTCAAGCACTCTGCCAAACCCCGAATCCCTATCCTTTGCGACAAGTAATTCGGTCTAATTAGGGAAAACTACCGCGATACAGCTCGTCCAGGTCCAGGTCCTGCGACATCGTCAGTTATTTATACATTATACAGTACCTGAATGGTAAAGTCCTCGAAATATTACAGTTCTGCACCGCGAGAAGGGGCCCATGTCCACGGTATATTCATGGAGGGCGCTCGATGGGACGTGCAGACCGGTATCATAGTCGACTCGAGATCCAAGGAACTCTTTCCCCCCATGCCGGTGATCAACATACGCGCGATTACGCAGGACAAGCAGGATCTCAGGAACATGTACGAGTGCCCGGTCTACAAGACCAGGACCAGAGGACCGACCTATGTCTGGACCTTCAATCTCAAGACCAAAGACAAACCGGCGAAGTGGACTTTGGCCGGAGTCGCGCTTCTGCTTCAGACATAGGATATAATCGTTCACAAATTGTTCTACTTTCAGAGTGTAAAAAGAACTATTGAAGATTTTATGCAATTAGTTGAACGAAACCCTATTTTTGCACTATTTTATTTGGCTGCTTCTTGGCCGACGACTTTTAACCATTTTGGAAATCGGTCTTCAGAAAAACTTCAATATCTGACGATTTCACAGAACACTCGAAATTTTGTGCACTGAGAAAAGAGTTTTGTTGTTGTTAACAGTTAAGGAATCGTATATTTGTATATAGGCAAATATACATTTAGTCATAGCTAAGAAATAATTCATTTGAGTGTATTTCTTTGTCTCAAATAAAGATTTCAGACAGTTATATCAGACGATCAAACATGATAATGAAATGAGGATTTCTTAATAGTTAAGAAATCTTGTATTTCTCTTCAAACTGCACCTGTTGTTTCAGCAGAACGATCATGAAGTTCAACTATTAATAGTTAATAAATTGTACTTTTCTATCAGTGCAGTTATCCACGAGTGATGATCTTTTTTTGGACCAATCAGGTATTGACTAAGAAGTCATGTCCCAATTTTTTTTAACGTGATAAGTGACTGTTGGAATGTCTTCACTATTTCCACGGAAAAAAGATAGTGCATGCCTAAAATATGCTGCCCAAACAATGCCCAGGAACGGGTTCGCCTCGAGCTTGGAATGTTACGCCTCACGTCGGTGAATGTATTATGACTGGCGCGCTTTTCCTCACGAGAGTGTAGCTAGAGTATTCAGCGCCGCTCTCACCTCTAGCGGCAAGCGTACAGACTACTGCGCACGAATTACATCAAATCTCAAACCCTCATGTAAGATTTGTTAAATGTTAATAAATCTGTATTTCAGGAAACATGGTATGATTTTTGTCTCAACCGAATGCTTTAATCATTGCGAATACTACGGAATTTCCACAGTAGTTGAAACAACATGTATGTTTACTTCATGTTAAGATATTCTTTAAGGAGGCTCTAGCACGAACGGGTAATGCACAGAAAAAAATAATTTTTTAGTATATCATAAATCAAGTACCCATTCTCACGTATGCGAGATTTCAGACCGGGTCACCGACTGAATAAGCAAGATAAAAATAGTTGAAATTGGCATTTTTAGCATGGGCCTTATGGCAGGATCCCTCTCGAAAGACATGGGCCAATTGATATCTCTACATTTACTACACAGATGTTTATGAAAAACTAGAGTAATGTTGATTAGATCGCGAGGATTGCAAATACAACAATACAGTATGGGGTCACCGACTCATATTATGAGATATTCGATGTCAAAGTCTCGAAAAATTTGAAATTTAGAGAGGTTATGGAACCGCGTAGAAATTCGGCAGCGAGACCGAAATATGACGGCAGAGCGCCTGCGCGAGAATTGAACCTCCGTCCGTCTAGCACTGGAGAAAGTGAGATAGAGAATCGCGGTGCTGCCATACTTATGTATGCAGTATCGTACCGTAAAATTATTCTTCTTTCACGGTTTTTATTCAGTGGCGCGAAATTAATAATGTATTCATAGAATTAACAATAATTTGATCGGAAGCAACTGTGTTATGACAAACTTGCGGTATTCTGTAAAAATAGAGGCCCTCGCGTAAGCCCCCACACAAATCGGCCCTTTGTGCTAGAGCCTCCTTAATAGCTAACGAATATTTCGCGAAATTTTCAAATAAATGCGTTTATTTGTTATAAAGAAGAAACTCTTTTCTCAGTGTGAAAACTTTTACGATACTTCGAGCTTTTTCTTCAGGTGTCTTAGGTCAAAAAACAAATGTCGATTGACGTTTACCATTTTTGTGAAAGAAAAGCGGGTGCGGTCCATAATTCCGAAAGACCAAAAAATAGACGGGGCAAAATTCCGGATTTCAAAGATACAAATTTTCAAGTAAAGAAAGATTAGTAAAGCGAAATTTTTAATGTCGTCGTGTCACCAAGTCGAATAACCATTTTATCGAAAGCTCATTTATCCGAACGCTCATATATTCGAATTTTCATGTCCAGATAGACAGCATTTCGAACGAACAAAGCGTAAATTGAAAGAATCTAGAAAATCCATATTTTAGAAATTCAACATTCAGACCGACTACGATTCATATTAGCCAGTAAACCGAAAAAAACAATATCGAAAATCAAAGTTCAGAAACAGTAAAACTTCGACTGGCAAAATACCGAAGGGCCAAAATTCCGAAAGACCAGAGTTCCGAAACATTACAATGTAAACGATTACTTTCAGTACAAAACAATAGATGTTAGTTGGATATATCCTTTTCGCTATTTGAGTTTTCGCTTTCTTGGCCCGTCTATTTTAATGGGTTTCGGAATTCTGACCCTTCGGGTTTTTCATCTTTCGCCTCCAATAAATTCGGATTCGTTAACTTTCGTAATACGGACCATTCTCAATTATGAACTTACGACTTTTCAACCGTTTGACATTACAAACAATCGGATATTTCGCCACTTGTAACCTTGGCCATTCTGAGGACTAGTTTTCGGTGTACACTTTTTTCTATGTTTTTGTGTTCGGAACCGTATTTTTATACTTCATAGCTTTTCGCTTTTCTGGCCTTTCTGAATTCCGGACTATTGGTAATTTGACTTTCGGAATTTCGGCCCATCTACTTTTCGGTCTTTCGGAATTATGGACCCCACCCAGAAAAGCTTGTAATCTACAATTCACACTCAACACTGTACAATTTTGTAAACTTTTATCGATTTTGAAAAATAATAAGGTGGCTGCGAGCAATTTCGATCGATGTGTTTCACTTTGAACGATTTGAACATGTGATTTTGTTTTTATAATTCCACCTGAGTGTCAGTAAAATTTTCTAATGCGAGAGGCCCGGGAAATTCTTTCATCCGATTCGAGCCTTATTTTCAAACCGGAAGTGGCCGTCGTATTTTTTTTCAATTTCCACCAATTTTCCTAGAGCCTCGATACTTTCACATCCAGAAATACCCTCATGCCTGATGCCTGATGGATTCCAGGCCTGAAAATGACTTTTTTTGTCCCACTCGGAAACCAGAAAATCTCCAATTGTGCAATTATTGATGGAATTCGAATATCCTATAGTGCGTTTTATGAATAAAATATTTAAATTTTACGTGACCTCAGAATATATTTCGAATCGATTTCATCAGAGCGTGTAAAATCGATTTCACGAGCGAACAACCCCTCGGTCTGATAACTTTTACATATTTCACAAGACCGATTGAGGGTTTTACTTTCGAATTGTTCCTTTTCACAATATCGTACGTATACTTTGGCTTTCCTCAGCCCCTACCCCCCTGGCAGGATGTTGGTTAGGGGTATAAAATCTAATTTCTCTTGCTAACATGATGCAATTTTGATCTCGTTCGACAATGCGGAAAGCTTTTATCCCTGAGGTAAATAAATATATGTTTCTTCTTAGAATCTGATAAATGTGAATATTTCCTATCAATTTTCATGTAGTAAAATTGAATCGTGGCGAATAAAGAGCGTAGGATGGAAAGAGAAAAAAAACTTTTCATCCGAATCTGAATGAGTCACCCACACAGAGTAAAATCTCAAGGAATTAGGGGGAGTGGCCGTGAATGAATCAGCAGGGTTGTGCCGACACAGAAAATAACCCATTGTGCGTATCATCGCAATCCAGAGTTTTCATTAGCCCGACTAAATAGCAGGTATCAAATATCAATCTTTCAAACGTCAGTCAAAAAACTAACTGGGGCGATTTTGATATCGGTTTTTGTAATCGAGTAAACCAACACACCTGACGATATTTCAATGCGGTTAATTGGGATATTAATTTACGTTGTCCTTAGAGATCCTTCAGAGCCCTCCAGCCCTTTTTACGACCCGAGCTATGAACGAACGGCGGTCTGGACCCTATCAAACGATTCCAAGAAAATATTCGCAGTTGTGATATGGAGTGTATTTATAGAAAATAGCGAAGCATGGAGAGTCTGCTTCGCCCCCGATTAATACCGTTTCTGTAACAAGCCGAGATATATTAAATTTATGACAAATAACCGGGAATTTTTTCAAACAAAATTACTTTCTCCATCGTGCTATGAAGCCTGCACGGTTATACACGCGAAATACTTCTATATGCATCCGCGATTATTAATAGAAGGTCGTTAGCGTGACAAATCGCGTGTCAACCCAAAGTGTCACCGTCCTCTGCCTAACGCGACCCGGTTCAGACGACCTGCTGACGCTGAGCACTCGCCATTGAAAATAGATTTTTGTTTCCCATTACGGGTATCAAAAAGCCACTTTTTGAGGTGTCGGTTATGCAGATAACTTTAGAACTGCCTTCAAAAGACTTTTCACGGCAGTTGTCATGCGCAGTATCTCAGAACAGCCGTAAGGAGATTTTCTACCAGTGAAAACAATTTTTACGATTTTTTTTTTTTGTACAAAATCTTGAAGAACCTAGAAACGCATTCGTAGAATATCGTACGAAATAAAGTCGATTTTCGTACGTTTTCGTAGAACTTTTTATGAACATTATGATTTTTTACGATTATTTATTTACTGCATATTTTCGTGAACGCATTCGTATGACTTCGTACGGATTCGTAGAGGCTCGTAAAAGTTCTTAGAAATTCGTATAAGTTCGTGTGGAAGTTCGTAAAAGGCTCGTATGAGTTCGTAGAGGTTCGTAGAACTCCGTCAAAGTTCGTAAAAGCTCGTAGAAGTTCGTAGACATTCGTATAACTTCGTGTAAAAGTTCTTAAAAGCTCGTATGAGTTCGTAGACATTCGTATAACTTCGTGTGAAGGTTCGTAAAAGCTCGTATGAATTCGTAAAGGTTCGTAGAAGTTCGTAGACATTCGTATAACTTCGTGTAAAAGTTCGTAAGAGTTCGTAAAAATTCGTACAAGTTCGACGAAATCATTTTCTCCAGGGTCTTTCGCGCGTTTATTGATGCGCCATAGGAACTGCGCACAGAAGACATAACCTCAAACCTCGGTTAAAAACGTTTACTTTACAGTTTTCACGTAGGTATGCCACATTAATCGGTATTGCTTATCGAGTCTAAAGCCTTTCGCTTCACCTTCCGAGTCCCAAGGTGATGCGAGACGCGGGGCTGAACTTGTAGAACAATGTCAACCCAGACAGCTGATTGATATTTGAATAACCAGAGTTCAGAGTTACTCCGGTATTTGCTCGCGTTATCTTGCTATTGTATCCACTAACGGTGGTTCTTAGTTGCAGATTATTCCCCCAGAGCGTTTATAATTAATATGCGAGTGGAGTCTGTATCAAACCTGTTTCGGTGATCCCAGTGTGTGTATTATGTACACAGTCGGAGGGTAGATCGAATCCGGAGAGAGAAGAGGTTTTAGTTTTTTGATAATTCGAAAGCAATTTTGAGAAGGCATTAAAAGGGTGGGCGCGGGGTAGCGATATTAAAACGTCACCTTTGTTCGTATAAAAGGGTTCATTTTTCATCGCTATACTGCAGAGACGCCACGGTGCCTCGTAGGTTAATCATTTTTAAAGGACCACCAGCCGGCTGTCCGTCATGCTAACGTCCTTATATTAAATAGCTGACGTGCGAGTGAAACAGGGAATTAAATTTAAGAGGGTCAGTCAGGGGTTCGGTTTCGACTGAAATAATGAAACGTTACGAGGGTCTCTGTTCTATATGTACCAAACTGGAGTACAGATATACGTATCTCAATTCATGCAGTAATTGGCCAAATATTTTACTGTATTATTCATGCAGGAATTTTTGGACCATTCTGGAACGTGGGTAAAATAGGAACGCGTGTCACAATTTCGTTTCTGAGAAGCCATAAAACATTTGTCTGAAGCTTTTCAAAAACATGTCATTGAAAATGATTTTTCAAAAGCGTGCCTCTCGGTGGCGAATCAAGATTTCTTGACTCTCGACCAGCCAAATTGAAGCTTTATTCTTCTTCTATCCAGTGAAACAAAGTTTTCCAAAATTGGCCGAGGCGTTCAGGTTTTATTCACGTTTTAAAATGGTCCAATGTTTTTTGGGCACTGTACATGTTCCATTTGAGTCATATATCGACGTTTGATACTTTCAACTAGTTATTTGTCACCTCAATCGCAGTGTTTTGAGGAATATAAAAATGAAAAAAATAACGTTTCGGCAAACAGAAATCAAACTCATTACTGCTGATCGAGTTTGAACGTGGATATTGGTGAAACGAGCCCTTTTTTTAGGTCCATTAGAGCTGGTCTGTGTGGCCCCACTTTGAAAGCTGTAAAATACTCCCAGAGTGGATTTAGATCAGCCTACCTACAGCCACCACATTGCAGGGTACGTTGAAACGTGCTTTTCGTTATTTATATTTTACCCCGCTTATTCCACACCCCCAGTGTACAGAGAGTCACGCTCTGTGCGGAGGAATTTCAAAAAGCGCTTGTTCAACACCATATGAGGTTTGTCAAGAAATACGAGCGTGAAATACTGACAAATTTCAGATTCCTGAACCGGTTAGAGGGCTTACAGTACCTCCAAAAACGCAACACCCCCCCACATTCGCGATTCGACCACATTCGCGATTCGAACGAATTTTTCTTTTTTTTTTCGTCTCTGTTTTTCCTTTCAACGAGTAAAACTCGACTTGCATATCAAATTTCTGGATATCCGTCGTCGTGAGTTGTGTAGCAAGTGATACAGTGAAAGTCCTTTACATCTTCTATTCACGCATTGGCGCGTGTTGAAATCTCTTAAATCGATTACCACGTGCTAATGCTGATGAAAGCTGAGGTTCAACGGGACACAAAGCGCTCAATCTCGTGGTTCATTAGTTTCTTTTTAAAGAAATTAATTAAAAAGCGGGAAAAAAAACTCTCCATTCAACAAATTCGAGTTCAATAGAATCTTGTTTTTTGCGACGGGGATAAACGTAACGTGGTTTTATTGTCTCAAAGTTGTATAAGAAAAGGGGACAAGGAAATTGAGAAGATATTCGCGACAATGATATCAGGAAGTCTGAACGATTTTGATTATTAGATGAATCAATGGACGTCCTTCGAACCCCTTGGGGTGTTTATTGATTGTGATAATTTTTATGTGGGAATTTAGAATTCACATCGTCCCAAGTTCAGTAACTCAGTGGTCCAATAAAATATGTGACAAGCTAAACGAATAGTTTTTTCAAATATCTCAAAATTTGTCTTCTATAAGAATTTCAAACTTTCAGGAGCAAAATAAAAAATATGGGGACAAAAAACAGAAAAAAAAACGAACGAAATTTAGGTAATTATGGTTTTGAAGTGGTCATGAAATTTTACAAGCCAATTTCATGGTTACATAATTTTACAGAAACCTTTATGATAGGTCAGAGTGTTTTGTGATTTCCTGTTCAAATTTCTTCGTACAAATCGGAGAATAACTGGAGTCGAACCAAGAAAAATTACACCATCGAAATACGCGAAAAACTGAATATCGTTATTTGGCTGAAAAAAAAAATTGTGTCATTTTCGAAACAAATACACGAAGTCGAGAGCATCGATCGAAGCAGACCGAATATAGCTTAAATTATAAACTATCATGCGACGAAATATGGAAAAATTTTCGAGTCGACCGTTTTTTGGAAATAACCAAATTTTGGAGGGATAGAAGGTTCCGTTGAAAATTACCCAATTTTTGAGGCAACGAAGGTTTCTTTGGAAATGACCCAATTTTAGAGGCACCGAAGGTTTCCTCGAAAATGACCCAATCTTTCAGGCACCGAAGGTTTCTTCGAAAATGACCCAATTTTTGAGGCACCGAAGGTTTCTTTGAAAATGACCCAATTTCTGAGGCATCGAAGGTTTCGTTGAAAATGACCCAATCTTGGAGGCACCGAAGGTTTCTTTGGAAATGACCCAATTTTGGAGGCACCGAAGGTTTCCTTGAAAATGACCCAATCTTTGAGGCATCGAAGGTTTCTTTGAAAATGACCCAATTTTGGAGGCATC
>JAFFZH010013438.1:0-44384 GCA_018420115.1 Euura saliciscinereae
ATATCTGCCAAACCGAGTGGCCCGCGTCCACGTTTACTCACTGTATACACATTATAATCAACCTTTGTAAAATATTGAAATATAAACTATTATTGACAATTACGTCACATAAATTTTTTAAACAGTCGCAGGGTCTTTCCGTCTTACCCCTACGCCATTAAACAGATAGATATTACTTTTGATTCACAAATCACTATAAAATATAGATATCCATCCTCATATCATGAAAGATTTTTATTCTAATATAATTTTACCAGATTTCATGTCATTGCATGAAATCATACTAAGAGTTCAGCAAACCATGTCAATCTAGGTGAAATAAGTTTTTTTTAACACGCACTTAAATCATGTATGTACGAACTACATACAGTGAGTAAACGTGGACGCGGGCCACTCGGTTTGGCAGATATGGCGGCGGCGTGAACGCAGACAGCCAGTGGTGCTCGGGGTTCGGACCCGCACAGAGAGGGATTTCAAGCATGCCTCGTTCAAGCTAACTTGGTTTTAGTTGAACGCGCGGAAACAGCGAGATTCAAATTTTTTGGTCAGATTGAGGTTAGGAGCAGTGTTGGGCAGCTGCAAATTTCGTAGTGCAATTTGTTACATCCAACAATAATAAATCACAATTTTTATTTACAACAATAATAAATTGCAATTGTAATTTACTACAATAACAAATTACAATTGTAATTACAACAATAATAAATTACAATTGTCATTTATAACAATAATGAAAGAAAATTGTAATTCACAACAATAATAAATCACAATTGTTATTACAACAATAATAAATTACATTTATAACAATAATGAATCACAATTGTACGCTCAACACTGGAGGAAAAATGTTCTGATGTTTATGAACCATCAAAAATGATCAGAGAGACTGAATTCTTTCGCCTCGGAGAGTGAATTCTCTGACGACGCTTTGGGTCTACGGAGACCCAAGTTCTTTGCCTCAAGCCTACGGAGACCAGATTCTTCGCCTTGAGTCTACGGAGAGTGAATTCTCTGTCGACGCCTTGGGTCCACGGAGACTAAGTTCTCCGCCTCAAGCCTACGGAGACTAGATTCTTCGCCTTGAGTCTGCGGAGAGTGAATTCTCTGTCGTCGCCTTGGGCCTACGGAGACAAGATCCTCCGCCTTAGGTCTACGAAGAAAGAATTCTCCGTCGACGCCTTGGGTCTACGGAGACAAGATTCTCCGCCTCAAGCTGACGGAGAATTCACTCTCCAAAGACTCAAGGCGAAGAATCTTGTCTCCGTCAAAGAAGAAGTCACCCCCCGTCGGCTTGAGATGAAGAATCTAGTCCCCGTAGACCTGAGGCGAGGAATCTAGTCTCCGTAGACCCAAGGCGTCGTCAGAGAATTCACTCTCCGGAGACTCAAGGCGATGAATCTAGTCTCGGTAGAACCAAGGCGAAAGAATTCAGTCTCTCTGATCATTTTCAGAAACATCAGAACATTTTTCCTCCAGTGTTGAGCGTACAATTGTAATTCATTATTGTTATAAATGTAATTTATTATTGTTGTAATAACAATTGTAATTTATTATTGTTGTAATTACAATTGTAATTTCAAATTTGTTATTGTAGTAAATTACAATTGGAATTTATTATTGTTGTAAATTAAGATTGTGATTCATTATTGTTGGATGTACAAACAAATTGCACTACGTAATTTGCAGCTGCCCAACACTGCTCCTAACCTCAATCTGACCAAAAAATTTGAATCGCGCTGTTTCCGCGCGTTCAACTAAAACCAAGTTAGCTTGAACGAGGCATGGTTGAAATCCCTCTCTGTGCGGGTCCGAACCCCGAGCACCACTGGCTGTCTGCGTTCACGCCGCCGCCATATCTGCCAAACTGAGTGGCCCGCGTCCACGTTTACTCACTGTATATGCGCATGATAAAAACTACGATTACTGTTTACCATCATTTTTTTCTATCAATTTTTTAGTTTTCTTTTTTTTGATATTCACTTCCTTGACATCCTTTCTTAAACACCTACATTAAGCTCTCATTTCAGTGAGTAAACTATTATGTATGTGCATTGTTAAGATATTTGTAATAAAATTGGTATGTTGTGACGTATAAAAAACTGGCGAATAAAGTTATCCTCATTTTTTTAATATATGCATAATAAACGCCTCCGATATAATAATGTATATTGACTTTGTGAGAATGGTAATGGGAATAATTTTTAAATATATATATTTCAACTTTGAACACTTTATATGTATGTTTCTCAAATGTAACTTATTACAGAGTAATTTCGAGATGAATTATAGCCGTTAGGATGTTTAAAAAAAGCCATCCATCCCGAAATTGCCCTATTTCATTTGTGAAAATGATTAAATACGAACTGCTCAAGTTGAAACATATATATAGTTAAGAATCATTCTCAATGAATACATTTTCACAAAGTACATGTATACATTATATAGTATATTATAGTATATACCGCCCCTACCGCCGTAGCGTACGGTAATACCATGTCGGCGCGTTGCCGGCAGTTTGCCGGCATCAGAATCTCGGCATGCATGCTAGCATATTGCTTAGATATTGAAGTTACACCTTGGCGGTCAAATGCCATGTTCAAATGATCAATATTGCTGGCATCCTGCCTGCAATTTGCCATCAAATTGTTATCTGGGTATTTATGTTCCAGCTGCTGTTCGATGATCCCAGTCATCAAATCTCTTATATACATATCAACCATGATCTAGAACCAACCTGTATTGAGTATTTATCAGCTTTTCCATATCTGACCAAGCTTATTCTGAGTGGTATTATTTTAGGTAAGGGTGAATTTTCCTACATTCTTTATTAAGATTAGCTACACAGTGACAAATACAGTCAATTTCATAGAATTCTTGCTATAAATAAAGTTTGATCTTCAATTGACTGCAGGGGGCAAAGGAGTATTTGGAGATTTTGAGGGCCCGAACAAAGAAGTGACTCCAAATCTGTCTTTTTCAAAGCTCGTAAAAAACACACCACATATGAAGGACTTCACAGTGTATCCCAAGTAATTACAATTCATTATCTTGAAGCACATACAGATATATTTCTCAACTATTCTTTACTATCTTCTCTCAACGTATTAGAATATTAATAACTGATGATGTGAAATTCAATTTTGACAGTTATTTTTATGATTCTAGGTTCATAAATAATTATTATTGTGTATGGGATTTAAACGCTCCGTATTTAATCTCAGGCTGGAAGGAGCTAAGGACTCTATTTTTGGCGAGAATACCAATTGAAAATGGAAAGTTTCTTATCGAAATAGGTAAACATTGTGAAAATCTGGAAAAACTGCGTCTTGAAGATCTGGGGCCTTACTCCGATTGCTGCTACAAGAATGAGCTAAGACAAATGCTGACTCATTGCCGTAACTTGAAGGACTTCTCAATTGAACAAAACAACTTGGGCCGAGTGTCTGACATGTTTACAATGTTTGGCGGGAATCGCAAGCTCCGAAGATTTCACATGATAACTTACGGTGGAGAGAACACATTCGACGATCTTGTGCCTGCTACAGAAGAGTTTATACGTGCTCATAATCTGGTTTTATTCGCATGCGAATTTCAAGATTTAGGCAAGGATGCTCACGACGACCTTAAATCCAACCTACAGAGGTAAATACAAATTTCAGTGCCAGCTTGTCTAGACACCAAGACTATCCATTATCCGTTGAACATAATGGTATCATATGTGCAACTATCATGTACTGGATCACTTGTAATACACTTGATAGTTTAGTTTGTTATGACTTCTAGTAGGCAATAATTAGTTGGATGATGCTTGTTTTCATGTTGCAGGTTGAAGAATGAATTGGGGCGCACAATTTTTGAGTTTGAAATTGTCGATTCTCGCAATATCGGTTCCGAAGTGGAGTATACTGATCGAAATCATGGTCTCGAATTCGCCCACAGAGACTTAATACTACCATTCAGCACCGTCAATGCTTTGTATCAGCTAGGTTGTTGACAAAGTATATCTTGACACATCGCTCTGTCTCAAAATCCCACCACACCTTGTACATGATTATGTCATCGACACCCACATCAACTTATTGATCCTATGTCAGTTTGAAATTCAAGTTTCATCCTACTTGCATTTTCATCAGTTCCAAAGTGTAAGAGTAAGAGCTGACTTTCGATTCAGTTCCAGTTGTTTCCTTGTAATTGCCGTATTCGTTTAGAAACTGTTTCAAATATCCTACTACGGATTCTTCAAACACCATTATCAGGCATTTTCGTTTATTTAATGCCTACATTTAGAGAGGGCAAAAAATATTCCTTAAAGTTAACAGTTTTTTTTTTCTAATTACTATCACAGTTTGTGAACTTATGTAATACTTAAACACGTTGAATAAAGTTTCCTGCGTTTCTCTGCAGCTAAATCATTTTTTTTTTTTCGTCAAAAACCCACCGAGACTCTTAGAGATTTTCTGTGCAATAGAATTCGAAGTACAATCAAATCGAAAGAAGTAATGAGAATCAGTACCCAGCAACAAGGGGTTTTTTATGATCAGAATAACTGATAAGATTCTATAAAATTTTAGAAAACCCTATATCAAATTCTATCCCGATTTTGACCTCTAAGATTCTATTTTAATTCATGGAATTATATAACATCATACCGTTTCAAGTTTTGTACGATCTATACAATTTTATAGAACTTAATCTGATCACAAGAGGAAAGGTCTTTTATCGTGAGATTTCAATTTAGAAGAAATCTGTTTTGCCGACTGTTCCTCACCTTGAAACTGTCACGTTCTTTTACTTCTGCTGTCAATAGTATAGTATTTAAAAATGGCAAGCTGAGAGCGGGATTTTGAAAAGAAATGTTTAAAGATTCTTTCAAGTATTATAAAAGCAGGGATCCACCCCCTGACCTCGAATCTGTTATTGATTTAAGCAAAAAAACAGACCTTACCGAAGTAAGATGTTGACACGTTGGATTAACACGGTCTGCGGTTGGATAAATTGTTTATTCACATATCCGTTCTTCATAGGTTAGAAATATCTCGCCTCTCGCAATTGAAGAACAACGATTGAATAGCTTGGGACTCAAACCGGTCAAAAATTGGAAAATCTACGAAATTATATCCAAACCAGGTTATTTTCATACATTATCATTATCCGAGTCTTTCTTTTTCACGAAATTGATGTATCGTAACCTAACCTAACTTCCATCACATGCTGATGCTCGCTTACATCGTTTTCATTAGATTCTACTTCTAGCCGAGTCGTAAGGTCGATGAAATCAATTAGAAAATTCGATTGATAATTCTACATGCAATCGTCATTGAAAGGAAATATAAATTACACATTTGAGAGAAATCAGTCGAAATATTGTACGAGTCCCTGCAATTGCATTTTCCATCTCGCATGACTTGACCAGAATGATGTAATAAATTACACCAAATTGAATACTTAGTGGATGTTACAAGAAAAAATGTTTAGTTTCAATTTCCTCGTCGACAAACACGGCACCGATCAAGTTTCACAGAATCAGCCCATTGCCCGATGATTCGGATGCCCAGAAACTTGAATGCAGACCCACAAGTAACTCAAATTGAATCGTATCATCTATTCTAGGTCTGATTTTCATCGAAAATCCGTTCACTGTGCAAGGCCAACGTTACTGGATAACCAGATGCGTCAGAGATTACTCAGCAAAGCCAGACAGCAAAACAAATTTGGATCCTCACAATGTTTTGACGGAGAATGAAAATTGGTGGGATGTGTGCTCCGAGTATGTGGACAATTTTGAGCAAACAAAGACAAAACTGCATCCTCTTCTCTGTACCTTGAATTATATCCTCTGTTTCGTAGCGGCTCTGACAGAGCTAAGGATCTTTTGCCCAAGCTGAGATGGGTGACTTTGGGCTACCACCACAACTGGGACACGAAGGAGTATTCGGAAGATGCGAGAGATCCGATTCCCGCGGATATGGCGAGCCTGGTGGAATATTTTGCAAAAACGATTGGGCTCCTGAATTTCACCGCAGAATCTGCGATAGTCAATTATTACAGAATGAATTCCACTCTCTCGGGTCACACGGATCACTCGGAAGTAAATTCTGAGGCCCCGTTGTTCTCCGTCAGCTTTGGACAAACGGCTATCTTCCTAATAGGCGGATTGTCTAGAGACGATCCGGCCAACGCCCTGCTCCTTAGGAGCGGAGACGTAGTCGTTATGTCCGAAGGATCTAGACTGCGCTATCACGGAGTGCCTAAAATCCTGACGGCAGATTCTAGTCCGTGGGACAATGATAATTGTATTAATCCGAAGAGTATTAACCAGGAATCCAAAGACTGGGATAAAATAAGGGCTTATATTTCTCAATCGCGAGTTAATATGAATGTCAGACAGGTTTTAAGGCCGGGACAAAAGTTTTTGGATGAAAATGTCGACTGACAATTCTTCACTTATCATTTTCGAATTTATTCGTGAGGTAAAATGTAAAAATGTACAAAAAAATATCTTCTTTAAGTAACAATTGATAAACGACGAATAAGTTTCTGACCATAGATGAAAATAAATTGTAGAATAAAGAAGTGTTTACGGTTGGAGGTAAAAATGAGATACAAAAACTTGGAAAAATCACTTATATTTCATTTATACGTGAATGGCAATATTGAGAAACGAACTTGATCAATATACGTAAAAAAAAGAACATGTAAGGTATAGCAATATTACGGGGATGGATGCCAAGTCAAATATTTTTCCATTGATTAAAAAAATCTAACGTCGCCAAAATCTCCATTCTCCAAAACTGAGTCAGAGATGTTAGAAGTCTAAACATTACCCTATTTTGAAGCATTAGAAAATCGCAGGATTTTACTATCGATGCTATCATTTATACAGAATCAGTAATTTTATGACATTTTAAAGATTTTATTCAGGGCTACTAGTCAGGGAAAAGAGATGACATTTTTAAATTAATCTAAGGAATGGATTAGCAAGTGGAAAAATCAATCGCGCCTTTAATTGCCATGGCTCATTGGTATACAAATCATTTTCCATCACTATCGCATAGATAGTAACATGTTCTGTAAGACCGATTAATTAATTCGGAGCTTCATTGATCAATCGATTGTATACGCATTATAAGTTCGAATTTTAGTGAGGATAAAATCAAAATTTGCTCGGGAAAGTCAGGTATTTTTTCGTTCGAATATTTCTAGTGGCCATGTGTGTCAATGTTCTATGGCACTATTTTGCGAGATTTGAAAAGGAAATGTATAAGTTACATGAGGCGGTGTGCACAAGATACATGAAATAAAAATGAAAAAATATATTCCTCGATCGATATAAAAGACACCGAGGAATAAAATTTGATTATGAATCCAATTCCTTTATCGCACAGATTATAGTATTAGAATTCCTTCAAGTATCGCGCATTTTTGCGGTACCCACACCTGTCTCAAAACTTCGAGCTCGTGAGGCGTGAGGTGGTTCGATTCACTATTTTGGCGTAGATTGCTCACTGATCATTCACATGTCAGTATAGTATCTCGAGTCTGTTCGGAGAAACGAAGCAGCAACATGATCCTCATCGGTGTTACAGTTCTCTTCTGCTTTTCGACTTTTGCCAACGGATTTGAAACGGACGGTTGTGGTTCGTATATTATCGATATTATAGTTACACATTCTTGCATGTCTATTATTTTATTTTTATTTTTATTTTTATATTGCTTGTGACCGTGAAAATCAAGGTCAAGTTCAATTTTACGAGCCATCTTTTGAAGGATATCTACCGATCTCAAGCTAGACAATCACCTGGCAAAACGGCGACACATAATTTTGTAATGAATTCATGTGTTGTCAAAAATGTAATAATCCTTTCTTTCTCGGACCCCAATTGATATCTTTGCCTGTGGTCAAAGTGAACAAATGATAAGGTATCACATTATAGTACATTTTGTTTCTTCAGATTCTTGAACGTTTCCTCTTTTAGGAGGTTTTTTTTCTATCTCAGACCATTGCCATATAATTAATGATTCATCTCAGCACACAAAAACAGGATGTACAGTTTTTCCAATAAAAATAAGAGAGAATAACACTTCCTGATAATATTTGTTTGACAAATTAGTAAAATCGTTGTTATTTCTAGGTGTTTGTTATATTGAAGTGGCAACTGGAAGTTTTAATTACGTTAATAATTATTTTTGTCTTTCACAAAGCCACTGTTGTACTATTCTTGAACGCTTGAAAAGTTTTTCTAAAAGTTTGATCGCTTTTTCATTCTGCTTTATAGTGTTACATAGAAAAGATAAAATGTACTTAACATTTAAAGGTGAGATCAGAAGTTATGTAAACCGTTTACTAGATCAAATCTTACATCAAAATATATTCGAAACGTTTAAAAAGTCCCAAGCAATAGTCGCCATTTTTATGACAAAGTATCTTTGAGTGTTAAAAAAAGTCTCTCTTGTAGGTCTCCCCTCTAATTCCTGTTCTGCTGCATAGATACGTATCATATTCTGATCTTCAGATTCTGAACATTTGTCATCTTTACAATGGTTTTTCGTCGTATTGTGATCCACAGTCTTATTTTTCAGCAACATTGAAACAGCCTCTTGGATCGCATTGTTCAGTAAAATGTAGTCTTTCAATGTTCCAGTCTCAGGAACATTGATCACCATCCTAGAGGTTCACAGGACAGTCAAGCGGTCGAAAATTCACTGTACATGAAAAAAAGCGAACAAAATATTTTATTAGTCATTCAGTTCTATTTTATATACTCATATACAGTGACTATTCATGGTAGTCAAGAATGGAATCATAATTGTTACAGCAATAATTTTACAAAAGGGTCTCATCCTCTACCTGTGCACACAATCAAGCTACTCTTTCAAGGTCAACTGATGACGATCCGAATGATTATCTCGAAATAATTTTCTGGCGGAAGCACAACGTCCCCGACCGAGAAAAAATCTCTTCAATTTGTGTCTAAATTGTATTTCATGTCTTCTTCATCTTGAGCCATTCGGAGTATTTGAAAGAAACAAAAAAAAAATCTCCCCTCAAATGAAATATACATGCTTTATAGTTTATACTACGGTTCATCAAAATGAAATTTTTTATTTTCAAATCATCGCGCCAAACAGTTTCAGGATGTTGCCACGCGTGACTTTCTCTATTATCTCAGAAAATTTGAACAATATCGCAGTGATACACCAGCCTGGCATTCTCTCAATTATGAAATCCGGGACAGTTGATAAAATTCTCTTTTTCGTGTTGAAACTTGAATATATGCTATAAATTCGTTATTTGAGGCGACGAATAAGTTGAGTTTATTCATTAAGTTTTTATAGAAAAATGAAAAAAAATATTCAAACACGCATTCTAGAATATCAGCCATATTTTGTTGTGCAAGCTAAAAATACATATCCCAGACAGTTCTATCGAGCATACCGAGAGCTGTGTATAGTCTAATTATAGAATTTTTCTACGACACTTCTATTTCATTAGGACCTGTCGATCTAGAACTGCGATCTAGTATAATGAGGTAATTATGATAAGGTGTCTGTGTGTAAACCAGGTAAAAAAAACCTGCGCAATAATTAATTGATCCCTAATCCGCATATCATACAAACAAACGTTTGTATCAATGTTTTATGCTTGATAAATGGAATCCTCACAAAAACTGACAGAAAATAATTTAAAAGAATATTTTTTATTCAAAGACATTATTTCGATTTTACTTTGAAAAGAAGAATAAATCAGTAATACCAAGCTTTCGTTTGAATCTGTTGGAACCTCGCTATATTCATCCTCGTTAAAACTTCGTCGCAAGCATTTCTAACGATTCCAGGTTTCCATTGATTTTTTTGTCTATAATCTGGAGCAATAGACGGACATACGTCTATTCTGATCCACTCATTTCGGTCCTTTCCTTTGACATGAAAATATCGATCTTCCATTGTCAGGATGAATTACAACAGATTAATTTTTTTTCATTTTTAGCTTCGCATGTTTAGTAACTTAATTAATTCAGACTTTATAATTTTTCAAATAAGATTGCAAATTTTTACTCATAAAAGGCGATACGGTAATTTAGAATATATGAAAGAAAAATTTTGCTCTTGTCAAAACGAAAACGTGAATCAAAAAACGCGCGCCGCCTGCGTTTCTAATCCGACTTCCGGTTTCCGAGCGACAAACGGAACGTGGGAACGGCGAAACGCGGACATGGTTCGTTTCCACATGTCAGCTGATTTAACTCATTCCTGTCTGCTTGCCTGACCGAAAGAAATATGTCTGGAAAAGATAGGCTACCGATTTTCCCTTCTAGGGGGTAAGTACTGTGATTAACTAGCGCCGATATCCGCACCCTGCGACCCAGAATACTCGAGCGATACCAAACGCCGTATTTAAATCTTCACGCTCTATCACGCGCCCAGTTTTATAGCCTGTCTAAAAAGTGGGTGTAACCCCTCGCTAATAACACAACTTACACCTTCGCGATATCAATTATTACGAATATTTTATCATCCTGTCATTCGTCCTATTTATTTTCCTCCTCATTCTCGATATCGTTGATCTAGTTTTTTTTTCACCCCATTATCGCGAACTCGAATTTTTCTTTTATCTTCATTTTCCCGATCCGCTTCTCTCGAAAAAGTGACCATGAACGTATTTTTGTACTCCTTGAATGTCGATAAATTTACTAAAAATTTATTTTTGCAATCGATTAACGCAGTGCTCAGATGTTGATGAAGTCCCGTCTCGCCGGAGCGCAGAAGGGACATGGATTGCTCAAGAAGAAGGCGGACGCCTTGCAGATGAGATTCAGAATGATCTTGGGAAAAATTATCGAGGTGAGTAATCGCAGTGGTTTTCGTTTTAGGAACGTTCAAATAGTCGTTCGCCGATCCTCGTTTCTTGAATCGGGAACAAAAATTGTATAGGCTTCTTAATTTAACAAGAATAATTATCGACTGTCGAATTTGTGACGACTTTTCTCTTATTTTTAGGAGCTGGTGTTTTCAATTTGAATCAAAGAGTGTCTGCATGACGTAGAAATCCTAAAAAACCTGGATTCCGTCCAAAAGTTTTGATTGAAGGCTCGATAGCCTGGAAATAGCCTGGAACTTGATTAGAAGCCTTGAATTCCTTCAGAGTTGCGATTCATATTTGTTATTTAACCATGATGTAAGATTCTCTGATTAAATTGGTTCCAGGTTAAAGAATTCTGTGAAAAAAACAAGCGGGTTTGGGCTGACTATGAGCCAGCCTTCGAACTTCCCGTTATTTATTTTGTTCTCAGCTATTTTGAAATTTGTAAATCTGACCTCAGATTCTTGATCAGCGGTTCAAAAAACCTTCGAGTACAAATTTCCGTAAGATTTCGTATGTTTTTAGTGTTTTTCCCAGCAAATTGGACTCGCCATTTTGAATTTTGCTAATCTGACTTCAGATTCGTGATCAGTGACCCAAAAAACCTACGAGTATCAAGTTTCATCCAAATCCAAATGTTTTTAGTTTTTTTTGCAGCATATCGAATACGCCAAATGAAAATTTTGCAAAACTGACTTCAGATTCGTGATCAGCGATCAAAATAACCATATGGTACCAAATTTCATTGAAATCCGTTGATTCGTTCTCAAGACATCGTCATTTTTGTTGTGTTTTTTTAGAATTTCGTTATTTGAATAGTTCAAAAAGGACTAATCCGATCGAAGCCAAAATCTAATCAATTCTAAGTTAAGAAAAGCCCCGCCGATTGAGCCCAAGTTGATCGAAATCCGACCGCGTGTTCTCGGGATATCGTCGGACAAAAATTTGATCACGCACACACACACATACATACACACATACACACACACAGACGTCCATCTGAAAATGATCGGAAGTGATTCTACGGACCTCGAAACGTGGAGATCTAGTGAAAACTCAACTTTTCATTTTCGGGGTGATTACAATAACTTCCTATTTTCTCTGAGATCAGAGATACGGGAAGTTAATATGTAACACCAAAAAGTTGGATTCTTCGATTTTTTTTCGCCACAAGAGAGACTATAAATTCTAGAAATGGACTGGAATCGAAAAATCCACACTCAACGTACTCAAATATTTTTTTTTTTGTCAGAATTCATTAAAGAGACGGGAAAAATCACAGAAAACTCGGAATTTAAGTCATTGTTATGAATAAAGCCTCTTATTTTTCATCGACTTATCCTATTGGTGAAAATAATAAAGACTTTAATTAAATGATCGTGACCTAATATTCGACTCTATAATTGCAGACAAAAACCTTGATGGGGGAAGTGATGAAGGAGGCTGCGTTCTCTCTAGCCGAAGCAAAGTTTGCGACCGGAGATTTCAATCAAGTTGTACTACAGAACGTTACCAAGGCTCAGATAAAGATTCGTTCAAAGAAGGACAACGTCGCCGGTGTCAATCTTCCGGTGTTTGAATCCTATCAGGATGGTACTGACACTTACGAGCTGGCTGGATTAGCCAGAGGTGGTCAGCAGCTGGCCAAATTGAAGAAGAATTACCAGAGAGCTGTGAAGCTGCTGGTCGAGCTCGCGTCTCTGCAGACGAGTTTCGTCACTCTTGACGAAGTCATCAAGATCACTAATCGTCGTGTTAACGCTATTGAGCACGTTATCATCCCAAGAATCGAACGTACCTTGGCTTACATTATCTCTGAATTGGACGAACTCGAGAGAGAAGAGTTCTACAGGCTCAAGAAGATCCAGGACAAGAAGAAAATCGCCAAAGCCAAGGTGATACCACGTTCCTACATCGTATTTCAATTTAAAAAATCACATGATTTATTCACAGAAATATTTTTGCCTATTCTGAGAATCATTTTACTGGATTCTTTAATCCTTTTTATCTTGTAATTTGGATGAAATATTTTGAACGTTATTTTGCAGACCGAGGCAAGACGGTTGGCGAATATCGCGGCTGGAAAGCACACAGACGCGGCGAACATGTTGGACGAAGGCGACGAAGACATACTTTTCTAAATATTGTAAATTATAAAAAAAAATAATAATAATAACACGCTGGAACGTTGAGCAGAACATATCGCAGAGTATTCTGTGAGAACTAGAGGATCTTCGGATTTCTGTACTCTGCGCTGCGATGCGCTACGAAACACAGAAAAGAAAAAGAAAAAGAAATCAAGTATAAATTTATTCGAATAAAAAAAACTGTAGACCTAGAGTCCATTCTGATTAGACAATACCTAAGAGCGAGAAAATGGGAAAGAGATACAAAAACAAAGCATTTTTGCATCAATGCAACGATTTCAAAAGAAACGTGAGAACGTGCCTGTTGAATTATTGAATGAAAAACTAATTTTTACCGGTGATTCAAATTGTTTCATCGAATCTGGTAGTTGCGACTTTTTTTTTACTCAATCTAATCAGTTAATCATCTCTGTTACTTGGTGATTAATAAACTATAACTGCTTGAAGGCTTCCGTCTCTCTTTCTTTGTTTCCTTAGCTCTTGGCCATGAGCATTTTTTGAATGCTTGCACAATAAAGAATGCTAACTCCATTGTTGAGATGAGTCTCTGATCAAGGAGGCGACCAGCTTCCTAGCTTCCCTCATCACAGACTCGATAATTTGTACATTAACAGCCAGCCAGCCAGCCGGTTTAAAATATTAATTGATTCATGATGAAAACCTCGAGTATTACTGAGACGATTACTGAAGAAAGAAATGATTGAATTCATATTCCTAATTAAGTGATATAATCAATTGTCGACTCGTTTCTATGCTGTACATTCAAAGGTTCAGATACTATCGCCGTTATTATCACCACGTGGGTCTTAGTATGAATCGTTTGTAGTATCTACTAAACTGTACTATCATTTTATTGGGCGATAAAAGAAAATAAGAGAAGAGAATAAAATAAAATTATATTTCATTATAGGACATAAGAATATCATAGTAATTATTTGAACATATAATAAATATGTGTATCTTAGCTTTAGCTTTAATTTATAGGTGGTTTCGGCTTATTCTCTGTACCTATGTAATATAAAATGATTTATAGTTACATACTTCGTTTTGTTACTCAATTACAATCCTAATTAATAATTCTCAACGTTTTTATCCGAGATTAAATTATTCTAGGTAAGTATTTCCATCCTATTATCTAAGGCTTTAACAATTGCGAGTTTTGGGGGTTTTTTTTCTGCTAAAAATTGTGATCATGATCAATACAATAAATACATATCTTCGGTGAAGTTCTTTACCATAACAAATAAATATTCGTTACATAATACATTCCATCGTTATATGCGTCAATGACCGCGCCCATTTTTGCATCATGATTGATCTGTTCAATTATTCATATCAAAGCTAATTTACAACCGATTAATCCCCCTCTTCGATCAATAATCATGTTCAATATTCTTATAGTGCTGATAGTACATGGTGGCCACCGGGAATCAGGGGAATGTCAGGGAATTTCAAACTTGGTGGGGAAAAAGGAAAAAAAAATTGCTAACGTGTCGTAAATGATTTGGCAAGAAGATTAAAAAAATTTCATATAATTTTTCCCAACATTGTTGGATTTCCTAATCAATTTGCATCGAAATGAAATCAAGCAATTAGGGGTATTATCTTGTATCACTAATTAACATAATATTAGAATTTCGGTCAGGGAAAAGTCAGGGAATTTTTTTCCCGAAAAAAGTGGCCACCATGTAATATGATGCTGTGACTTTCAGTATTCTGCTCCCTGATCAGGATGAAAAATTGTAATTGACGATCGCTATTAAGGGCGTCTCTGATGTATGCGAGAATAATCCAATAACGGAATAACTCTGAGAGTGAAATTGGTTGAACTGGGTCAATCAATATAGAAAGAGACCCAGCCTTCAGTTGATTCTCTCTACCCTTGTAGTCTGTAGCCTGTAGCCTCTAGTCGAAGTCTCGTCAAAGACGCGTGCGTCTGATTTTTCCCTGCCCATTCCATAACATGGCCTCCGATCTGAAAGTTGTGTCGATCCCAGAAGACAGATTTACCGACGTGATCGTTCATCTGAGAGATAATTTCTTTGCGGATGAGCCGCTCAACAGGGCTATGAACCTTTGTAATCGGGGCGAACCTCACGCTGCCCTCGAAACACACAGTTTGGCTACCCTCAAACAAGGCTTCTCCCGGATGGCGGTCACCGAAGATGGGGTGGTAAATCGTTTTCATTTAATAATCCGTCTTATCCAATTTTGGAAAATTTGCGATCTCGATGATTCATTCTTTCATTTCCATATTACCGATTGTTTGATAGTTGACACGTCTTTTACTTCCCTATGGTGCTTCGAACTTAAAAAAAAACTTGGTAAAGTGATTATACTATAAGTAAAGAATGTCCTCTAATGCTATAAAGTGATCAAGATGAAAAAAACTCGTTCGAATTAATAAACTGAATATCGAAACCATCAGTTTTTTTTTTTGCTGTATCCACCTAATATAAAGTTTCGATAATTATCATTATTTGTTTTTATTCTCGTTGCGATGATAATCTACTAGCCTGAATTGAATTTGAATTCACTTGTTGCTATAATATGTTATCAGTGTTTATTAATATTTTCAGCGAACCAATAATAAGCAGTCTCCGATAATTAAAAATATTTTAGATCGCAGGTGTTGCATTAAACGGCACATTGAAGAAGGGGGAAAGGGAAGAGGCTGAATCGCGTCTCTTGGACGTGTCCGACGAAAAGTTTAAAACAATTTTCACCCTGCTTTACGGTGTTAACGACAAAGTTGATTTGTTCTCGAAGTATAATGTCGACGAGGTTTTCGAATGTCGGATTTTAAGCGTTGACCAAAACTTCAGAGGCAGGGGATTGGCTTCTACTCTAATGACTGATAGCATAGAGACAGCAAAGAAGGCAGGATTCAAGGTAAGTTCGCCGCAACATCCTGACTGTATCAACATTTTTGTTTAATTCTGCACTGATATTATATTTTCAACGAGTGAAAACAGACGTGGGGACTATCGTTGGATCTTCTGCTGGACATCCAAATTCAACTGATATATGACTCACGTTAATTTATGTTTCTATGTTTTTCAGCATGATCTTCCTTCCGTTTGCATGCCTGGATGGTTTTCTGTTCTGCCCACCTGATCGTGTAAATATCAAATTGACTTATTTTTCGTTCACCATATCATATCTGTTTATTATCGTTAATTATTATTTTTATCACCCCGATATTTGAGTTATGGAGCCTTCAACTTTTGATTATGACAATAATACATTCATATCTTTACGAATTTCTGAGAACGATATTTCTATAGGTTTTCAAAGCTGACGCGACTGGTGTATATTCTCAAAAAGTATGTGAGAACTTCGGGTTTATCATAGAGGCAGAAACTAAATACTCGGAGCTAGAGGAGAGCATCAGACCGGTGGAGCCTCACAAGGCTTTAAAGTTGATGGTAAAAATATTGGATTGAACGTCAAAAAGTAACCGAATCAACGCACAATATATCGATGATTTATATGTCACAATACGTATGAATGTTTAGTCTTTTCGAACGTGACAATAAAAGCTCTATAATATATGCTCTGATATATGATCGTAAAATGATAATGGATTAACGAACTGATTTTTTTCGAGTACAATATGCATCTATTGCTACGAGTATGAGAGAGAAAATCAGTTTAGATAGTTAATCTGTATGCGTTCTAAAAGAGCTTTTTGTTATCAACGATATACCATGGATGTTTCGAAAGTAGGTACCTATGCGTAAAAAAATATCTGTATTACAGGTGTTGTGTATTAATTGTTACAAGAAAGTTACTATTGCGAAAGTATACAATAGAAATTTGTTTACAGATGTTAGCCAAAGAAAAAAAAAAAGACTATATATTATACATAAATGTTATACCGATGTTATTAACAATTCAAAATAATATAAATATTATCCAGGTTATCAGATTATTGAGAAAATTGCATTTGTCGTTTTTATCAGATTTTATTTAGTGATAAGTTTTTTATTTCTCTCGATTTATACGTTCAAAATTTTTTTCCAGAAATCAAAAGCAATATTTTGAAAATTTATAAAGCTGTAAAAAAAAAATAGTTTTTCTAACAATATAATCTGTGGTCACCGTTCGTCATGGCTCAGATTTCCTCATAAAAGTAGGAATATTGTTATTGTAAAACGGGTCCACGTCCCTGCGGGATGATATTATACGATATATATGTATACCTAACATAGATGACAACCAATTCGTTGTTGTGAAATATTGAATGAATAGGGGAAAGAGAAAAGAATATCAAGTATCAAATACATGTTATTTTTCGAGGACGTTCAATGAATAAAGGATACTAAATTTTACTATAATAAATGATTTATTTATCAATGCTCTTACACAACCAGATATCGAAGGAAAAACTACCAACAGTTTCGCATATTGATCGTGTAACACAATAATTTACCATTATTATACTGGGTTCGATCATCGGTCCATGTATTTACAAGCCAGCTTTGGATCTGGGAAGCGAATCATCCCACGACTTTGCGCAAAAAGAAAAGTTTTATGATTTCATAATTTAGTAAAAAATAAAGAGCAAAAAATCTACAAGATTTGTTCGCACAGTTAGACGTATTATCTAGAATTATCTAGAACAAGACTTGGGCTCTGTAATGTTTCTGAAACTTATTAGCCTTGAACTGTAGCTGCGTGGAATATTTGGCTTGTACTCTCTGCATGTATTTAATATCCCTGGCCTTCTTCACCGCTGCTTCTCTCTGGGTGTCCGTCCACCCAAGGGCCCTGTATTGGGTCAAGACCCTGCGCAATTTCTCGCTCTTTGGTACAGCTACCGCCCTGTTAGGGTCCAGACTCTGCTTGTAGTACCTCATCAAAGATCTGTGGCCTATGGTCGCCCCGGATGGGAGCACGAGCTGATAGTCCGTGTCGTCTAGCTCCGGAATTTCAATCTCTTCGTCAGGATTCTCTCTCTCTCCGTCAGGGTAACTCGAAGAGTAATCGTAGAACTCCGCGTACTCCGCCAGAGCCTCGCCCTCGTGGAGCATCTTGCAGTGTCCCTTGTCCAGCATGTGAGCTTTCGCCGCCTCCGAGCTCTGGAATGCTTTGCCGCTGTCGTTGCACCACAGGCACATGTAGCCGGCGTATACTTTCTCTCCCAAGTATATCAGCAGGCCTCTTGGATCCACGCAGTACTCGGGGTCGGGTAGAAAGAAGGAATGGGCCTCGGTCATGTGCTTAAGATTACGGACGAAGGATCTGCTGTGATGCGCGCAGAACAGGCAGTCATTGTTTTTCACCGGGTTTTCCGTGTCTTCTATCCACTCGTCGGAATCCACGGACTCGACGTCGGAGCCCATCTCCATTTCATCGTCGGCGGTGTCCAGTCTCGGATGCGATTGACCGACCGAGTTCTTGCCGGACGATTTTGTGACGACTTCCATGTCTTCCGTATCTGACGAATTGTTGTCCTTGTGTTTTTTCGATAGTACATGATTCTCGTACTGGTTTTTGGTGTTAAAACTCTTCCTGCAACCCTTGCAATTGTACGATTTCTCCTGTCCCGTCTCAGCCTCTTTGCCTCTTTGCGCTATAACACGCTTTTGAAACTCTTCCGTCGTCACTGGCGGCAGATCCGCTACCTTTCTCTTCAAGTTATATCTGTGCCAGTCGGACTTATAATGCTGTCTCTGAATCTCCAAGTCTCTGAACGCCACTCGACACGTTATACACGTGTATGCCGAAGTCATTTTGCCTCTGTCTCGCCTCCGCTCCCTGGATTCAAAAAGAAAAATAATAAAAATAGACTATCGTGATCGTGAATCAATCAGTTGCAGAGAATGACGCAATAGCGGAAAGTTCGCAAAATTTCGAGAAAGCGTGAAAACACATATGACGCATGAAACTGACGAGAATGAACGGATAAGTGACTATTTTTTAATTCTACTACAAGGGTGGTGTGTATAAAGTTAGGTTAGAATAAGTTTTCTCACGTTATATCGGATTGATATCGCTAAATGCAGCTGGGAAGATCGCGAGAGCCTTTAAAACGGTTATAATTACCTTAATATTGTTGCTCTGTGTTCAACTGAATGTAAAATAGTTCAAACAACGGTTTAAAAACAACTATGTACGCAGGTAGCGCAATGTCACATGCGACCTCTTCGACTAGCGTTGGAGTTTTGAGGTTATAAACGTCATTCTCGAACGTCGCGTGATAGTGACGCAGTTTATTGAGAATAATTTCAACAGGAAATTAGTGTAGAAATAATAAATTGATTTTCTATCATTATAAAAGACCCCAAATTCGGGTAATAGGATTCTATAACCGTATAAAATTAATCGTTCCAGTATCTCGCTTGACTCGGTTTTCAGTAACGGCGGAAGTCAGTTTCCTCACTGTTTTACACATACTCTGTACATTATTGAGGCAGTAGCCGTGCTCTGAGCCGGATCGTTTCGCAGTATTTTCTTGGCAAAAAAAGTGCGTGTTCTGTTGCATATAAATAGATTTTTTTTTAATTTCTCTTTTACCGAATCTCGTTACCTCGTGCGTAGTGTTAATATACGATTTCTACAAAGAAATCGTATGTTAATGCGTAAAAACCGCGTGCTTATTCAACCGTGTTTCTCTCCACCGTCTTAACACGTCATTTTCTCTTTATATTTCAGGCTATCAAAACCGCACAACGACTTTGGGTGCTCTAAGAAGGGCGAACCATCTGTCTTGGATTTTTTTGTGGATTTTAATTTTCATTTTCACGCTAGAAGGCGGCCGTCCAGCAGGGCGTTACCATTTTATATGACTTTTCATCGACGTCAAGGTAGGATAAATAGCCATCTCTCTTATACATCACGCAAATTTGCACCCAGATTATTCGGTGCGATTTATTTTAGCAACAGCCATTTTGGATTACGAACTGTTCTCACTCGTCGACCCATTTCTACGTTCTTTTTTTTCCTTCAATTCCTGTATACCTATGTGAATAAATGTAAATACATTTCCTAAAATATTCAAAAATCCAAAATGGCCTACGGCTCCTTTCTCCCTGTCCAAATACGTTGGAGGACAAATAACAGGAAGTTACAAGATCCTCGTTTCAAGCCGCGTGTTCCTTGATGTATGGATTCATTATCGTCTCTTTCATCCTCCGTTTATCGAAGTCCTTAAATGGATAGCATAGATTTTTTTTCACATTATAATTAGCACGGTTTATTTTCATCCTGGTCCGTCCTAACGTTCTGATTCTACGTCTACGCACGGACGCGTACATACATACCAAGCTCGGAGTACGAAAACAGATTCGTTACGTCATGCGTAATCGAGCGAGCACGTAGACCGAACACAAATCGAGAATATTCGAGCTTGATTAATATTGATAATTACGGGGCGACTTGAATTCAATGGAAACTATGGATTTACTCTTTTTCTTTGAATACAGTCGCAATTACTTATCCGCTATTGACCCTTAGCCAGAAGCCTCGGCCTTCTTGATACCAATTCTCTTATCTCGAACACTTCAACAACTACGGTTATCAAACAGTTTGTTTAATTCCCACTTATGATGGAATTTCAATAAAAAACAAGTTTCGACTGACATATTTACTCTTTGCACACTGAATTGAATACATTATCACGTGACGTAACAGCGTCGGAATCGGGTCAAGAAACTTTATAACAAGTCTTGCGGATTTGGTTATCATTTTCTGGGCGCTTACTCGACAAGGTTGTAATGAGTACCACTGTTAACGCACAATGTGCTATATTTTTTTTTTGTTACATAAGATTCGAAGTATACATACATCCCCGCGTATGTAATCTCCGATACATATTTACAACATGGAAATGGTTTAAGTTACACATGCTCGCTCGCATACTGAACGACGCCGAATTGCAATTATATTCACAATCGGACTGTTGTGTCTCTGTTTCTGACAATCTCTCTCTCTCGCTCTCTTTGTAACGTGAACTTGACTCGATGACGAGCTAGCTGCTGTCGCTGCTGAATAAATATAAACAAATACTCGACTCTTCTTAAAAATAAATAAAGAGGTTCACATCTCGTTCGAATTGAATTATTTGACTTTTAGTGCGAGGTAAGGCAAAAAGATCATTGGAATTTATTGTTCCCTTCAAGAGAGTCGAAGACCGTTTCGTCGAACTTTGCGAGGCATATAAGGATAGTAAAAGTTACGCGAACATAATGATAATCTGAAATGGGTCAAAATTGGATTTAGCATTTTGTGAGCTATGTAGTCGCGTCGTTTGGGGCAGGTAGGTGGCGTTCCAGTTTGACTAGTTTCCTTTCTTTTATGCGACTCGTCGTTTTTCTTTATTTCCACGAATCTATTCGAACGTTACGCAACACGGTGGCCCGTGACTATACTCCTATAAACCGTTGTGCGGCAAGAGGATTCTGGGCCCCAAACACAATCGAATTCTCCGTAAACTATAAACCGGTCGGAATATTTTTTCCGCAGACCCCAGCGGAACGCACCTCAACTTATTCATCGCTGAGAGAGGAACCTCGACACGTTATAACTCCCGAAATAACCTTATCGCATGTTTGTCGGCATTTTTAGCTCAAACTTTTTCATTTATTTCCCATCCTTTGTAGAATCTTGCGACCTACAGGCTTTCAATTTCCGGGTTCAGTGGAAAATTGTTTCATTATCGAATGATATTAATTTCCACTTAGCCTATGAAATCGTATCTAATGACTCATTGGAATCTGATTACTAAATTTGTTCAGTGTCTGGTCCGCGTGATAAGTAGATAACGAGGTTATGGCGGGCGTTTCTGCTGCGAGAGAGCCTCGACTTGAATCGTGTTCTAGCGGCGAGCACGAAACTACTCGATCGTAACAGTTTGTTTATTCACTCTTTACGGTGTCAGTCATTGAATATATTATTATGAATTCTTCTTCTCAGCGCGAATGTACACAGCAGTTATGTTTATCATACTTATGATTATTGTAGGAGTAATGAGTTAGCGTTACTGTAAACATTCATCCAAGTTTAATCATACGATATTGTTTCGAAATTAGAAATTGGAATACACCGATCCGACATTTGTCACGCCGACTCGCGGATCGCCGTTTTTAACCGACTTCAAAAAAGGAGAAGGTTCTCAATTCGGTTGTATTTTTTTGTTTGTTTTATGTTTGTTACCTCAGAACTCCGTTATTTATAAACCGATTTGGAAAATTCTTTTTTTATTCGAAAGGGTATACTTCCAGATTGGTCCCTGCATATAAATTTTATCAAAATCGGTTGAATAGTTTTATAACACAATATGCGTAATACGTACGAGGCCCGAGTCGGTACGAGACTTACGTCGATTTGTGCGGAGTTATACTCCATTAATTTCCACTTCCATTGACACGAGCACTCGCATTCACACCGATCTACATTCGTCGGTTTACGCAACGGTGCTAAGGTTACTTACAAAAATCATTGTTCTGAACTTTGCAGAAAATTTTTGCTCGGATTAGTTAACCATTGATCGAGACACGTGTGTACGTAGAATGTGAAATTAGCATTACGTAATAGCAGTGGTTTTTTTTCATAACGCTTGATCTTTTTTTTTGCCCAACGTATTTACATACCGAATTCTTCTCGATCTTTTTCCGATCTCTTCCACTCTGCATTATATACATAGCAAGAAGTACGCGTCTCCCGCATAGCGTCCGTACTCTTTTTTCTTATCGCTTCAAGCAGCTGTATTGTTACACAAAATTTTGTTTATGAAGATACGAGACGAAGGAAAGTAACGACGATAATATTAGAAGCAAAATAACAATCATTATGAACGTATACGGGTCATTCCACGTCAAATCGTACACCCTTCGGAACTCATACCTTTTGATTTCGACCGAAATTTCAGGAAACGTTGTATTTTACCAGAAAACAACTCACTCTACATTTGTGTTATATTTACACATTGATTTGTCGATATAACACAAATGTATGCCATTTTAACGTCAAATGTATTGTTTTGACATTTTTTTTATTTACTTGAACAATAAAAAGTGTCAAAATTGACATAAAATTTTGGATGGACCTGCTCTGACATTTTATTTCTAACCGTGTGTAGTATTATTTGGAAAAAAAATGTCAAACAATTTCAAGAAACGTGGTTTTTCGCTAATATCTCGGGTCTGAATCGAGCCAGGAGGTTCGACTATGGCTCAATTTGAAGCTTATGAACGAGGCTATCCACAATTTTGACTGACCGTAACATCACGAACAATTTGTCTCTATTTCGAGCATTAAATATTTTTTTTCTGAACCTGTTAGAAAAGTTTGGAGAGGGTGTTATTTCGCAAAGAGGTGTCAAATGTCCCACATCTAGCTGCTGTTTCAACTCTTGAAGACGTCTTTTAGTTCTCTGCTGTTTCGTTTTTCACACGTAACCATTTTTTTTTTAGCTCTTTACGAAATAATACCCTCTCCAAATTCTTTTTATAGCTTCACGATAGTGTGCACTACGTCACATAGAATAACCAGGCAAATCGATTGGGGGGTGTTTTTCAGGAAAAATAACTATTTTTCAAAATAGGGACCAATCAATTATAGTATAATGTGGTAGCCTGGTTCATAAGGTTCGAAGTGAGCCCTAGTCGAACCTCCTAGCTCGATCCAGTCGCGAGATATCAGCAAAAAAAAACACGTTTCGTGAAATTTTGCAAAAATAATTTCCGAATTTCCCGTTTTTGATGGGTATTTGACGTAGAATTACCCATATCTATGTACATACGATCAGTGATTAGAAACATGCACAAGATATAGATCGTTTTCTATAATTGCACAGAATGCGTGTAAACCGTAAGGCACGTATCGTCGAGTTTGATCAATTATAAAGTAACTGCGGGTACGGTAGTGACCTTCCGCCCACAACGGATCAGCTGACCTCTACGTCTATCCATTGTGATAAAAACTTCGTTACAGCGGCTCAGGAAAAAAAAATGCTTCAAAGCGGAGGTTGTGTACCATATGAAGCTGCATTTAGCAGCCAAAAGTGCCGAATTCAATTAAAATGAGACACTGAGGCCACAGAGTTTGAATTTTGTGACATATTATGTAATTCATAAAATTATCGACACGAATATTTACTGCGTGATTTTATTCCAGAGAAATTTGAAATGTTGAGCTGCTAACTATGGCTGCTAGCTTCATCCTCATTGTGTAACTCTAGTGCCTTGAGCCGTGATTACAAATCGCAAAGTTGCAAAATGAATAAAGTACAGGCAATATCAAAATAGAAGGGGATAAGGATTAGGAAGGTGATTGAAAACACACTAAAATGGCTTCTTTATTGTACAGGTGTAAAATGTAGCGAAGCCAAACGACGATGTGTTGAGCGCATATACAGTAATTTAACGTAGATTACAATTTGGCCCGACGTTATGCGGCGTTAGCAACATCGTAATATGCGTCATGAAGATGGATTGGCTCATCAGTTAATAATTGCGGAAAACAAGGGGGTATATAATTTTTCTTATAACGCCGCAACGCGACGAAGGTGGCGGTCGATCCGACTGACCTCTATGCCTCTTATCCGGTCGTCCAGAGAACATTTTTCCGCATTGCACTTGCGAAAATTCGACCTTGCCGAGGTACGGACTGCGGAGTGAGCGCGGGTGTATCAATCCGCACCCCGGTTCGGTTGCGCGGCCGTCACTGGCACCGTTGGTTCGTCGGTTACGATCAATAGGCAACCACCTCGACGTCTGCCGAGCTTGCTACTGGGTACGAACAGCGGCGGTACGCTTGCGCGAGCTGGGGTTTGGATCGCCTACCACCTAACTTCGTCCGGGACACGAACGGCGAACCCTATTCAGTAGAGAACCATAATCTCCGACGTATTGTTATCACGTTAAGTTCCCAAGAGCGAGACACCGGAAACCCAACCATACGCAAATCTCGACTTATGCGTCATCAGCGAGAAGGTAATCAAAACTCGTGCGGATAGTTCGGAGCCGCCTCTCTTGTCACAAAAATTATCATCATTCAAGCTTCCATATGCCGTAAAGACCCCAACATTTAATCGCTCGTGATCTCTCTCTTCATTTCCAACGACCCGACCCGATCCAAAGCTTTTTCGAAACTCTGAATCCCCGCGGCATTAGACATCGCGTGACCCGTACTTCAACTCCGCGATGGAAAAACGACGAGCTTTTTCTTCTTACTTTCTTCGATTTAATAATCGAGCTTGCGACGGGCCGGGTGGAGGAGTGGAGCGGAGTGAAGACCCACGCGCGTGCCATATGTCAATGAATTTTGCGGTGATCTGTTTTACGGCGGTGGGAGATTGTCCTACGTATGCACTTGCGGTTGATGTGCCAGGTATCTGGATCGAGAGGCGGAAGTAGTATTTTTAACGGACGTTGTACCAAAGCTCGCGATTACGACGAAGATGTAAATTACACTCGAATACCGTCGACAAATGTCTCTCTTTCTCCATCTCTCTCTTCGTTTCAAAGTCGTTAACTAATTGACGAATAAAAAGTTAATTACCAAAGCAGACTTTTGTCAAGATATGCATTCAACACGTGATTCGTTCGCTTGGTTCTCTCGTTACATCGCGTTTATTACCGTTAATTCAGAGCATTTATTGTTTTTGCTGGAGTAAAAGCAGCTTTTTATAGCGTCAATAAAAAAAAAAACTTTGCGTCAAATATTGAATAGCAAGAACAAAAAACAAAAAAACCGTGAAAATAACGGTTCTGAATTTTTTAAACGTCATTTGAAATTGCTATTTTTTCCAACGAGTCTAAATTATGGAAGACGAGAAAAACGGAAGACGTTTGCAAATTCTAAACAGTAGTCGCAGAAATCGCGAGTCATCTCGCCGTTCTAGTTAACAAACGCCATGCACGAACGCCGGAAGTCTGCTCCGTAAAGTGTGTGACGTTTTATTCGCTGACAACGATGAGCTGAGCTTGAAATTCCTGACAGGACGTAGGTAGGCGTATCTGTGCATATACAGACGTAGCCGAGTGTGCAAATAAAAAGTTTATCATGGGATTCTATTGGCCGAAGAAAGTCCGCTGCAAGCTTAATAGCTCATCACTCGTACCTATACCATTATTGCACACTCGGTTCTTTGATTTCGCGAGTCTGGAATGAAGGCAGTTTCGAGTATATCGCAATTATTCTTTTTTTTTTTTCTTTTACAATTTTATTTCTCAATCGACTGTTTTTATCAACAGAGTTGATAAATCACTTCCGTTTGTTTTCTGTCAATCCCACAACTTCAATTTTCGAGGCTCTCAAAGCGAAAATATATTCGCTATCATGACCCTCAGATTCTGCAGTACTCGTGAAAAACCTCTAAATGATCGATAAAACCGAACCAATGATATAAATGCAGAATATTTTACAAAACTAATATAAAAAAAAATATACAAAAAAAATAACAAGGTTTCCATACCGAAGATCAAAAGCCCGCAAATGGTACTGTCAACTCATACAAGAACTCATGAAAATCTTATACCCGATGCTGTGCTCATAAGAACAGCCCTCAGATTAGGGTCACGCGTGTAACATACTTGATAAGAGGGAAGAAAAAGTAAAAAGTCAGTACCGCAGCCCATCTTCTCGTGTGATGCAACGAAAATTAGAGATTATCAAACTGAAAATAGAGGAAATAGAAATGCCCGGATAATCGGTACAATCTGCAGTCTTATCGTAACAGAGTAGCTCCCTTGAATTTTGCTATTCTTAATGTCCTTTCAGCTATAATTGAAATTGAAGACAGAAGTTTCACTCATTGAGAAGTAAAAATCAATTTTTTGTTTGTTTCAATAGAAACATCCAGGATATCGTCCAGAGGGAAAGGATCAGTGTACAGCAAAGGCGGTGGAGGCGGGACATTGTCCAACCGTCCCATTATCGGCAGAACCATCTCTTCCACGCAGATTAATCTTCGGGTACCGACAACCGGTCGATCAAAAATATCGGTGTGGCGTTCAAGCTTTATTGAGGGCAAGAGCGGCAGACAGGCAGCGTGTATGATCATTGAAGACCACCCCCCTCTGCCCACCAGACCGAGGCAAAACCCGCACCAAGATACCACCCAACGTTTCCTAAACCATCTGGTCCTGCCCAAACACAGGACCTCAAAATTTTCCAGGTATTGTATTATATTCGAGCCTCTCAATCATCAAACATGAATGAAAAACACAGTTTTCAATACTGCGGTCCTCCTCTTTTTCAGTAATAGGCATCGGAAGCTTCAACCATTCAGGGAAACGTGACTGTCGTCACGAGGTAGCGCGCCGCACCGAAGCGCAACATCAAAAAACAGCCCTGAGTTGACACGTTGTTTGCTACCATTAGGTAGCTACTGGCAGGCAAATTCGCCTTTCAGCTTTCAAACTGTTGCTCAAAACCGTGAAAATAAAGTATAGAAGTTTGAGGACGTTGCCGACCTGAGGATCTACGATACCATCGTGTCGTCCACGGCGCTGTTACCATTCTTACCAGAAAGTTGCTTCTAAATTTCGCAAAAACGTCTCGTCAAAAGTTCCTACTGTTTGGACGAAATCATAAACTTGCGAGAAGTAGAAGGCGAAGAAAAGTCCCGTCACCATGGGGAGCTTAAACGTCAACCGCGCCGTCAGCGATGCGTTCTATCGCTACAAGATGCCACGGATCCAGGCCAAGGTCGAGGGCAAGGGTAACGGCATTAAAACCGTCATCGTCAACATGATAGAAGTGGCCAAAGCCATCGGCCGCCCAGCCACCTACCCGACAAAGTACTTCGGGTGCGAATTGGGGGCTCAGACCCAATTCGATTTCAAAAACGAGCGTTTTATAGTCAACGGATCTCACGATGCGGCGAAACTGCAAGATCTTCTCGACGGATTTATTAGGAAATACGTTTTATGCCCGGGCTGCGATAACCCGGAGACCGAGCTTTTAGTCAGCGCTAAAAAAGGGACGATTTCCCAGGGTTGTAAGGCCTGCGGCCATCACGCCATCCTCGAATTCAACCACAAGCTGAATACGTTCATATTGAAGAATCCTCCTAGTCTGAACCCAGCCGCAACCGGAAGTTCTTTGACCGAAGGAAAGCGCGGAAAACGTTCCAAGAAAGCCAACGGCGACACTAACGGCGATCGTTCAGGATCTCCCGAGAATGAGAACAGCACCGGAGATTTCATCGTCGAAGTTCCGAAGAAGATTTCTGCCGACGATGAGTACGATCAGTGGGCAGTCGACGTTTCGGAAGAGGCGGTCAGAGCTCGCCTCCAGGACTTGAGCCAAGGAGCCAAGGGCATGACGATCAGCGATGATCTTGAAAAACCCGAAAAGGAAAGAATGGATATCTTCTATGAGCTGGTCAAACGCCGACACGACGCAGGACAGCTTGATAATCACAAAGAATTGCTCGCCGAGGCGGAACGTCTTGAAATTAAATCCAAAGCTCCTTTGGTTCTTGCCGAAATTTTATTCGACCACGCTCTTCCCAGTCAAGTGAAGAAACATCGCCTGCTCTTGCTTCGCTTTACTCACGACGATGCAAAAGCACAGAGATATTTGCTCGGGGGTATCGAACAGGTCATTGCTCTTCATAAAGATTTACTCATGCCAAAGGTTCCTGGAATTTTGAAGGTGAGCTGGGACGACCTTTTTTCATCGACTCGTTATTCCAGACGGTAAATCAATTGGTAATTTCTTCTTCCAGCTCTTCTACGACGCTGATATACTGGAGGAAAAGGCTTTGCTCGAGTGGGCCAGCAAAGTCAGTAAGAAATACGTTTCCAAGGACCTGGCCCAGGAAATCCATGACAAAGCAGCTCCGTTCCTCACATGGCTGAAGGAAGCTGAAGAAGAAGAGTCGGATTCTCAGGAAGAGGATGACGATTTGGAGGTAAAGATCCTGTTTTAATTCTCAAAGCCTGATCAATGAATTGCATTCTTTCATTTGTAAGGGATCACATTTACAATGTAAACATAAAAATGTGTCTTCTGTGTGTTTAGATCGAATATGACGACAGAGCGAAGCAACCGTTGAAGCAGCAGCAGCAGCAGCAGCAACAGCAAGTGACCAAGAAACCTGCGGCGAATGACTCTGACGAAGACGATGTTGATATAGACGCCATATAAAGGGATAAAAGCAAAGAATGTATGGCTAGAGGCTGCTAGTTGCCTCATCGCACTGTCAGTTAGCTTTAGGATTTTCTCTTATTTTATGTTCAAGTATTTACACCACCGTTTTTACATGCGTATATGTTTGCTTAAATAATTTTCATCATTATTTATCATTGGCCTAAAAAATCGGCGGTTTATTAATTGGGGAATTAATAATTTTTCATTATTATTGTTGTTTTTGATTAATTGATTAATCAATTAATTGATTCATTACCGTCTTGGAAGGATTTTAATTATTTTTTCACGTTCCGAATATCAATGATAATTAAATATATTTCTCAAAAACTATAAACGTTATGAAAAGAAAAAAATTGTTCAAAAATTGAGAAAAATATAAATAAATCAATAAATAGATTTAAAAAAAAAGAAGAGATCGAAATATAAAAAAACACTGGAAAATGTGGACATTTTTTTTTTAATACTTTTAGTTTATCATTATTATACAAAGTTTTGTTTATTTTTGACGCGTTAATATTGCAATTATTGATTCGACTTATTATATACCCTGTTATTATCAAAAGGAGGATTAATAATATTCGTAAACCGTAATAGTATATTCAATAGTTACAGCTGGTTAATGAGAAAAAGTTCACCTGGTACTCTTTCTGTATTGTATCTATTTACTATCCTGATAATAATTATTCTATTCAAATAAATGTTTATCGCAATTCTATACGTCTACTAGATCATTTTTCATCAACAATTATCATTCTGTTTGTTCGATTATTACTAATCGAATTAGGAAATTCAGTAATTCAAGAATTAGGATCCGGAAAATTCGGTATCTATCTTACAGCTTCAAACGTGTTCGTGGCGAAAGTGATTGAAGTTACATTCTCAAGTTTGTAAGAACGATTTACGAAGCGTAAGATGATAAAAAGAGATACATTGAGTACTTATCATTATCTTTGATGGAAAAAACATAAATTCTTGTTTTCTTTTTTTTTGTTATTCAAATCTTTTGGGATGGTTCAAAGTTGGAATCTTTTGAAATAATTAGAGATCTTTCAATATCATCTCAAATCTGCAATATTATAATCAGGTGTACACCTTAATCGGTAAAAGAGTTATTAAAAGAAAAATATATGTTTAGTTTTAAAAATTTATAGAAAATAATTATCAATGATCAACAATTGCAAGAATGATAATAGTTCTAACTGCGGTATTTATATACGCGCGTTTCTTAAACCGGAAGCTCTGAGCGTTCCAACTGCAAAGTTGACTGGAGACATTAGGGCTTGAAGAACGAGTATAGGGAACTTCCCCTGAATATGGAGAGCCAAATTTAGAAATATCTTCTTTTTAATTCAACGAGTTGCTCGAAATTCTTTCTAAACAGACGCTGCTAGATCTTCGTGACTTTCACACACAGCGCGTGAAAACAATAGTTAAGGTGAAATGAAAGTCACGTGACCTCGATATGATTTACACTTGGAATTTTCAAACGCTATTTTCTCAGCCAAAACACATTCGATTGATGTGAAATTGATATCAGTGTCGTAGAAAAACTCAACGAAGGGCATTACGCTCGTGGATTTTCGAAAATCGAAAGACATAATTAGAATTTTGTGTAACAATATTGTTCTGTAACCCAAGGAGGTGCTGCCCCTCGTGGAGAGAGGCAGCACTTCCTTGGATTACAGAACAATATTGTTAAAAAAAACTGTAATTACGTCTCGATTTTCAGAAATTCACGAGCGTCATGCCCTTCGTTGAGTTTTTCTACGTCACTGATATCAATTTCACATCAATCGAATGTGTTTTGGCTGAGAAAATAGCGTTTGAAAATTCCAAGTGTAAATCATATCGAGGTCACGTGACTATCATTTCACCTTAAGACAAGATCCAAAATTTCTATCGATTTTTATGAAGAATCTTTGAATCATTCAATTGATCTGCTTATTTTAATTGCAAGCATCAATCGATTTGAATTTTCCCGGGCAAACGGGCCGGAAGCGATGTCGCATTCTGGTTGACGCTACGATCGTCTAACCCGGTGTCGCCACAGTCGGAGTTCTGGATCGACTGACAGCTTTCGCTCGCACAGAGGTTGGCGAGTTTAACCGATTCCCGTCTCAACAAAGGAGGCTTATAACCTTCACAGTGTTTTTATAAAACGTCTGCAAGGTGTAGTGTCAAAGGTAATCAACCAGCTTGTGACAATAAAACGGCAAACAAACCGGATAAACCTGTGTTTGTTGTAATAATTTTACCGTCTATTCGCCATTTTGGCCTGTCATCAGCCTCTGATAATAAACTGTGTCCGCAAAATCAGCTCAACTATTTCCATACAACGGCCCGATTATCCCGAAAAATATCGACTAACAAAATTCCGGGAGTCTCTGTTCTTCCTTACACAAAAATCCAGAGTCGAATTGCCAAACAGTCAACGAGATATGTCGATTTGTTTCAGTGTCAGTGGGATGGTACATTGAAACCCACGTTAGGGATTCCTGCATGGACCGTTCGCAAGAGTGAGTACATATCTTCGGACTATGTTGCACTGAATTAGAAAACTAATTAACGTTCGTTTCAACGAACCACGCCTCGCAGGCGAACAGGTGAAACCGGAAGTTAATACTTTTAATCCATTTCCTCCGGTTGACGGTACGTCGTACTATACCTACCGTGACGAAAAATCACTGACCATGACCATTTCTGTGCACCAATTACGACTCCGTTCGACACAATTTTATTTCAGGCATAATAAACGCATAAATTGTTTATTAAGACTAATTGCCTAGAGACTAGAGACCTAATGGTTATCGGATATAAATTAACGAGATAGATCCTCTACGATTTTTGGACTCGCAACATCGTATAAGGTCTCTGCCACTATTGTTTCACGATGCGCCTTTTAGGTGGCTGGAATAACGTTCTTTGGGACCTGCTTAGCTTATCATTAAATCCTTCTACCTGTCCCGATGCAAAGTTCATTCATCTCGACGCTCTGAGCGCGTATCATACACACTTCGAAACTTGGAAAATGTGACTGTGTTTCGAACTGCTTTCTTCGTGATATGAAAATTCCGTTTCTCTTTATCATCTTGCGACTCGGCGCTGCTATCTTTCCTGTTCGTGATGCGTTTTTATTTACTTTTTCTGTACAACGTCATTTGCTCGTTCTTCTTATCTCTCTCACGTTGGGCAATCAGACGCTCGAGCTCGTGCGTACCTGTAGTAACGGCCAGGTGTGAAGTGAACCCTGGTGAAAATCTACTTTCTGAGTACGAATAGACAGGGAAAATATAACACTTTCGTAAAGTTTCATATATTTATTATATTCGAAAAAGAAAAATATTGTAACTATTTTTTTTGTCGTTAATTTTACTGCAACGTATCAATTTCCTTACGAATTCGTAGGAAATCGTAGAATTTTCTTTTTTTATCATAGCATGTGTTAAAATTTGTAGAGATAAGTACGTATAAAGAAGGGATTATCGAGTGAATTTCATTCACGAAAGGAAGCTGCGTAAGTTGGCCAAGATATCGTGTCGTCATGGTATGAATCATCACTCAGGAGCACGGGTCTAGCCTGCTCGCTCGCTATGCTCGTTCTAAAACGGAGAAGTAACAAATAAAACTCGTTATTCGCGAAACATTGTCTTTTTTGTTTTCACAATGGCGGATTTCGATCTCGTATTATTTGTCTCCTTCTTTTTCAAATCGTGTGATAGCGATGAAATTAGCGAGTTTGATGATCCTATTTTTTTTTTTTTTTTTTCTATCGCGTCATTGTCAAGCTTCTTTGAAACTTTGAATTTATAGCGATTACGTAACGATGTTTGTAACAAAGTCGCCTTGTATACAATTTAGAATCGTGTTATTATACCTACTCTGTAACTACTACACTATTTTTCTGCTACATACAGTATATACTAGGAACTATTGAATTTTCTGTTACACAAAAAAGATACGTGTGCAATCAGACTAGCTCCGCCACTCTTATGAACCAGTAATGAGCAGGGTGGCAAAAAATAATGAGGTTGGAGCTCGTAACGGTGGAACACATCGAAATACGTAATTAACATGATAAAAACAAAACTCTCTATATCATGATTCGAACGACAGTGCATAATTGCTCAAATATATACAACAGCTGCTCAACATATTGCATATTTCAGAATTTTTACAAGACTTGAGAGATATGTGAAATAATAAATTTTTATGTAACTCACTGTAATTCTTTCATCAATTAAATTTCTTTTTCGTTACTCATTTTCGGAATTTATCGATTGCTTTTTTTTTAATGATTCTACATGCATATGAATTGGGTTGGTTTCGACAAAAGTTATTTTATAGATACCTGTACATGCATGGTTTTCATGGATGAATTTACCGAAGTGTGATAATCCGATACGACTGAGAAAAAAAAAATTAATAAAAAATATATCACTTATTGTCTAAAGAATCTTGTTCATCTTCTTCCAAAATGGATTTTTAGACCGCGAAGCAGAGCAGTCAGTCTATATATATATAAAGCGTCAAACCGCTGACTGCATCTTGAAATAAAAGAAGAAAAGTAGATTGAAAACAAGTCCTACTTTCTATTTTTTCTCCAACAATATTTATTTATCTATTTCTCATTTACGGTTCGCTACTGTACAAAGAAAACATCAAAATATAACTAGAAAATAATAGTTCATCATTATCATTGCGATAAACAAAAACAAGGCTCTAAATTATGGCAAGAATTTTTCTTTTTTTTCGATCGATCGATTGATTTTGAAATTCATATACATCATCGATGAACTAGTCTATTGAATCGAATCGATAAATCGAGACAAACAATTAATTAGAATCATCGACGAGTCGAGAAAAATAGAATTGATCGATTAATCGGTGATCTAATTAGTTAATTACACAGCCCCGATTATTTTGAGTTTAATTTCGGGCCTATTTCGTACCGCATGTAATTCACATCTTGACACCCTTGACCGTGGTATACGAATGAAATAATACAAATACACGTAGATCCGCATAATTCGGTGTACCGTAGACGCGCAGGCGTCGAGACACCCCCAATTTGGATCACGTATAGCTTTCGTGAAGCTTCGCGTTTGCTTGGGGGGGTTGGAACACGGGGAGGCCTCAGTGACGGGAAAAGGTTGACTAGGTAGTAACAGAGGGAAAGGGTCCCTCGTGCGTTTCATGAGATACGGGAAATAACGATAATATATAATCTCCACATTATACATAAATGGATAAATGAAACAATATTATCACATATAAATATAATAAATTAAATATACAGATATATATATATATATATATATATTTTTCTACATTATCGCGTGAATTTTAATCGCTTTTTAAAAATATAATAATAATAATAATGATGATACAGAAGGAGTGAATTTTTTTATCAAACATTTTTTCAAGACAGACAGACAATACCTATTATCAAAATCGCGTTCGATTTCCTCTGAATATTGGAGTGTTACGTACATGTAAAAAATTCGTTTTACGGATTAGGTAGGTTTGAGTAATAATAAAGAGACGGTAATTCTCTAACTATTACACTGATGGGTAGAACAGATATGTCAAAAACGCTGAACGCTTATAGAATGTGAGTAAATCCAGTCTCTTCATCGAAATACATCATTAGCATACGTTCTTAACTGATCAGAATATCCTATTTTCCGGTTTCCTCATTTCTTTCAGTATTCCTGACGCGTCATCTAACATGATGATAACATTATCACTGTCTTTTAAATTTGAGATTCTTTCCTTGTTTTTGATCGAGGAGAATTTAGATTGAACCTAATGATACTCGAAGAATGATTCTATTTTGTTTTTTTCCTCCTCTCTTCGCAATGGAGATTTTGCCGCATGGCCTCGTGCTAGAAGACTGGAACTGGCTTACATATTCGGGTTCTGTTTAACTACTTTATCACACGCGTGTGTGGCATGGAGATGTTTATGTAATCAAGAAATTTTCATTTCTCGCTCTGCTACGTTACGCGAACGATTTAAATCAACGATCTTAGCATACGTTTCGGAAATTCAATTTCTTCACTCTCCTACATTTTTAATCTTGTTTTCCTTATCCAATAGAATTAGGATTCAGTTTTTTTTCCTTTTTATTGTCTATCTTCCTGAGATTGGATTTTATGATTCCCTAATTACTTCTCGGTCTATCATTCCTCCGCCTCCCTATTTTCCTCGTTTTTTTGAATTTTTTTTATTCCCCATCGTCTACGTATGCGTCGAAAAGATCCACAATGTCGCATTAAAATCCGCGCGCTATACGCATGCGCGGAAGTATTGAGCCCTTACTTAAACTTCGATTCACGCGCGGCCCTGACATGGGGTAAGTTCGGATCCTGATTAATTTTCTTTTAATTGATTTTTATGGGGTAGACAGTGCTCTTTCACCCCTTCATAACCCCACGAACGTCCCGATCATTTTTGCACATCGCTTTTTCAAAAAATAAAAAAAAATCTACACACCCCGAATTTGTACACCAACGAAACCGGCTTCTCTCCTCTATCGATTCCCTGTCGCTGTATAAACCGCCTACGGAGTATAAATAATAATTATTAACTTATTTCACTCGGCAAAAAAAAATAAAATAAAAATAGAAAGTAAAAGAAAAGGTGTTAATTTATATTGTTTGATTGTTTTTCAGTAAAAAAATCGAGCACATTGGTAGAATGACAGCCATGACGCAGGAAGAGATAGTAGCAGGTGCGCGCACCGTTGCGCAGGGTTTGGAAGCGTTGCGTTGCGAGCACGGGGGTCTCCTTCAGGGTCTACAGTCGCAGGATGCGCCTGCGGCGAGGGACAAGGCTAGTCTAATATCGAGGAATATAGAAATGATTGAATTGGGCCTTGGGGAAGCACAGGTGATGATGGCCTTGGCTAGTCACCTTCAGATGGTAGAAGCCGAGAAACAGAAACTGAGAACTCAAGTCAGACGACTTTGTCAAGAAAATGCGTGGCTCAGAGACGAACTCGCTGGAACACAGCAGAAACTCCAAGGAAGCGAACAAGCGGTATGGAAATAGATAATCAATCAACAATTTGAAATGATTTCAGCATTGGTTCAGACAATAGTCACATAAGAATATTCCTATATTCGATACACTAAAGATTCAGTTCGCCATGTGCTTCATGCTTCCTAATTCTCCATCACCAGGTCGCACAGCTTGAAGAAGACAAAAGGCATCTCAACTTCATGGCTAGCATGAGACAATACGATCCCGACCCACCGGCCGATGACGAGAACACAAAAGATAGACCCAAAGATGATCCAGTCGTTGATCTATTCCCAGATGACGACAATGACGATCGAAGTAAGTTCACGTATTGATCTATTATAAGAATGGAAGATCATCTACGGAATTATCACTGAAATGTTGTTCGTTCTCTTTGTCTTTCAGCCATGACACCAACTCCTCCGTCTCAATTTGCTCAGCAAGTGAACGCGGGCTATGAAATACCAGCGCGTCTTCGCACTCTACACAATCTTGTAATCCAGTACGCTAGTCAAGGGCGTTACGAAGTGGCGGTCCCATTGTGTAAACAGGCGTTAGAGGATCTTGAGAAGACATCGGGTCACGATCACCCCGACGTCGCTACGATGCTGAATATTTTGGCTCTGGTTTACAGAGATCAGAACAAGTACAAAGAGGCGGCTAATCTGCTCAACGACGCTCTAGCCATCAGGGAGAAAACTCTTGGAGAAAATCATCCCGCCGTCGCTGCAACCCTCAATAATTTAGCCGTCCTTTACGGGAAACGAGGAAAGTACAAGGAAGCCGAACCATTGTGCAAAAGGGCTTTGGAAATCAGGGAGAAGGTCCTCGGACGCGAACATCCGGACGTTGCCAAACAGTTAAACAATTTAGCTCTGCTTTGTCAGAACCAAGGAAAATATGAAGAGGTGCGCTTTCGGTTTTTCGTTTGACAAACTTTCAATATATGAACTCAAGCTCTGCGACACTGAGCTGAATCGATCATTTTAACGCTGTTTCCATCTTTTATTGTAGGTCGAACGCTATTATCAACGCGCTTTAGTAATTTACGAATCCAAATTGGGCCCCGACGACCCTAACGTAGCCAAGACAAAAAATAATCTGGCTTCCTGTTACTTGAAACAAGGGAAGTACAAGGAGGCGGAGGTTCTGTACAAACAGGTTTTGACCAGAGCTCACGAACGTGAATTTGGCGCGATTGACGGTGACAATAAGCCCATTTGGCAGGTGGGTGGAGCCGATAGATCGTTAATCTGAATCCCAGAACACGGTTTCATTTCATTAACGTCGTTTCAGGTGGCCGAAGAACGTGAGGAAAATAAGCACAGAAATAAGGAAAACGCTCCCTACGGAGAATACGGAGGCTGGCATAAGGCAGCCAAAGTCGATTCTCCTACCGTAACAACGACACTTAAAAATTTGGGCGCCCTTTACCGACGACAAGGAAAATATGAGGCTGCCGAAACCCTTGAAGACTGTGCATTGAGGTCGCGAAAAGAGGTGATTATACTGATTTGACAATTTACTCATTGACAAATGTTTCAACTAACGAAATTACTGAATCATAATTATTGTTATGTAATTTGAAAACCACGAAAATCGAACGAAGCTAGAATTCAAACGCATGAAATTCAACAGTTTCCTCTAAATTGATGAAAAATATCCAATTCCGTTCTTAATAACTGAAAAATCTCTACTTATATTACAAGCCGCACGTTCAGCAGGTGAGTCGAACGAAAAATACTTACAAGACGCAGCTGATACCGTAGTTTTCTTTGTAGCATCGAAGTAGTGATATAAAAATTAAAGAATGGAAAGATTTCATCTGCCCTAATTGAAACAACTAATCATTCGAACACCCAGTATTTTGATCTACTGTTGCAGAAACCTATTGCTTGATTATTTTGTGATAGAAGAGATATAAATAGAATGCCTTTCGGTGCACAGCAAATTTCACGTAAAAATATTCCATAATCTCAGGAGATATCATATTCTTAATCCTGTCGAAGCCTCATCATTGAAAATGAAGGACTTCGACGCTTTTGCTGCTTTTTGCCCGATAGCAAAATTCTGAATGGTTCAAGTATTCATTTTCCCGCCTTGAATTGTATTGCATAATTTTCGGAACTCAAAACAGTACAGAGAAAAAAAATCGACAACCGTATGTGAATTTTCCCTCCTCAGTGTGGAATAATAAAAATTTGGATCATGTATAGCTGTGATAAGAATTTATCGTGGGACGTTGCCGAATAGTTTGTGTAACGATAGCCTTGGAAATAATTTCTCGTACATTGTTACTAATGATATTTTTTGTAACTTTTTTCATTGCCAGGCCCTAGACTTAGTGAAACAAGCTAAAGTAGCGCAGATATTGGGCGACGAGAAGGGATCAACAAGGCGAGGTTCCAGATCAAGCCTAGCGAACAGCGAGCATGAGCAACACGACGAGGTAAGTCAGCGTTTAGATATATGTACTCTAAATATTTATTCGCACCGCATGCAGTAGCACACCATTAGTCGTCTACTATCCTTTTTCTTCTGTCTTTTTTGTTTTTTTCGTTGTCCGGCCCGAATCCACGATTCGACGACTCGACACACAATCACAGACCTCGCTGCCGCTGGTACAAGGGGCGCTGCACGAAGAACAGTCTGGCCATCAAGACGCTAGCCCAAACAAACCAGGACTCAAAACAAAACTGTTCAATGTTTTTGGAATTCATTCTTCCACGTAGGACTTTGTTCAAATTTATTGTTTGATTTCTGTTATGTTTTGTTTTTTTTTCTGTTTTTTTTTTCTTGTCCCTTCATAAAATTAGCAGAACTTTTAGATTACGCTGCTGCAGATTCGGCCAACTTTATATAGTCAACGAAATCAACGCTTCCAAATCCTGTATGGCGGTTTATCAACTCACCTAGTGATGTCTGACCCTTGATTTTTCCTTTTTTAGATCAAATTCAATCGCCATATCGGATGAATGTTTTCAGTTAACGTTGAGTTTAACGGGCCTTTAAAGATGGAGCAGCCAGTTGGTGATACAATATTGTCAAGGCTGTTTAATTGTCGGATTGAGCATTTCTTTGAGAGTCGGAGTATTTACATTATTGTATAATACCGTTTAATGCTTAGAAAAAAGAAAAAATAACTATTTATAAATGCCTTAATAGACCGTTGTAGCCAAAAGACGTGCAATAACGTCCCTAAAAAAATGACGGTAGTCTTCCTTTGTATCAAAATTGTAACGATTGATAATGTTCTCTTAACGATCACAATTTACCATACAAATGAGCAATTTAACATTGTTTGCAACGGATAATGGTTATTGGTAATCTATTATCACAGTATTCGCTTTGCCTGACTATATATTCAAAGTTTCGTATAGATTGGCAAAGATGTTCATTTCTATTTTTTTTTTTTTTAACTCATCGAATGTGGTATTTGAGGAAATACCTAATTCCGTCGCATCATTTACAGTCAATGCTGCCGTACTCATAATTGATAGTCAAATTTTACGGTTGGTTTTAACAACATTTTTTTCTTTTGGGGCAATTGTTACTCGAAGCAGTTTTAATATTTTTTTTTTGGTCACATTATTTATTATGCGTAAAGTCTGGTTTTTATCATATCGCGCACGTGAATATATTCAAACAAGATTTCAGCTTAGATATTGTACATAGGATATTAAATTCATTCTACATAATTTTCTTTTACTGTTTCTTAATATACATATTGTCATGAAAGTTAAATGTTGACGCCCAGTGTCACCAAAATACACAAATAATGATACAAGCTTCTTATTCGTTGTAATAATATGTATAACGCAGAAATATGAATCGATAACGCATACAAGGTCGTAATCGCGCAGATTATTATTTCTCTAATAATGGTGGAATAATTATTATTTTATATAAAAAGTTGAACTTTAATTTGAGGGACCCTGTATTATGATTTATCTTAACAAGTTTTTTTTTTCTCGTCAATAGGTACAATGATAATTATTTAAGTTTCGTACGGAATATAATATTAATTATTTAAACTTAACGATAGATAGGATTCACAACTCTAAAAAAGAAAAAAGAAAAATTTCAATTTATTGTTCAAAAAGAGTTTTACAAATAGTTATTGTAGAAGAACTACGGACAGTGAATGGTAGTGCCTTGATACTCTAACGATAATAAATAAATAAATTATTTTACAACAGTGAAATATTATTATGCATAAATTCACAACTACATTAATCATCTAATCACACAGTTTTCTATTGAAAAAAAAATATTCTTTTCGTGGTATTAGATGCATTTTTTTTTTTTTTTAAGCGTGAATGATTGAAAAATTATCTTCTCTTCATTGTTGGATATTTAATTAGGAGTGTCACTTATGTACCTGAAAGAAATTCTTGAACATTGATTGGGTGAACAGACTTCAGTCTGATATATTTTTCTATCAATCCGACCGGCAATTAATTATCTGATCTTGAGTAGATTTGAGATTGTCGCGTTTCCTGTCGACTTTCTTGGATATATCTGCGTTGTTATATTTCGCTTTGATTTAAAATACCGCGGGCCTGGGGCTTAGGTACGGACGCCAGCTGAAGATCAAAATCTGAAATAACCAGACGGAATGTAACTAAAATTAACAGGTGCGTAATGGTAGTTTATTTTTTCCAATTCTGATTTTTGAATGTTAGCACGTAGTCATTAATGCAAGATAAATATTTTGCGTGGAGGAGTCTTAATCAATTTTCCCAATTGGCGAAAATTCGAGCTAAACCCGCCACGTAAAAATCATCGGTACATATAATTAACTTGAATTGTTTACAACCGATTTTGTACATCTGCTAAGATCTATTATTTGCCTGTTTGATGTAATAACGATACTTTTTCCAGCAAAATATTTTCAAGCCAGTAGATATTTGAACGTTTGAATAAAAGCCCCACGGTCTTTGATGCGATCTGTGTGAAATATTCTCGTAAAATAATTTGTACAGCAGACCATGGTGAAAATAACGAAAACGCAAGTTCATCGTGCGAACATTTTCATTGAATAACAGAATTGTAGATTTTTTTTTGTGGGCAGTGGCTAACTACTACACAACGGGGAATGTGTGGCCCCTTGCTTGGCTTGTCTAATATAGAATTTATTCATAGTTTACTTTTAAGCTTATTTTATTCACAGAATTTAAACAATCTTTGAAGTTCAACGAGATTTAAAGTTGCGATAAGTGACCTTATTCAATTTTCACTTGCCAAACAGATACTCGATGCTAATCATCGCAATATCACCCGAAAAAATTGAATTCAAAGATTTAGAAATGCGCTATAATATATGTTATTGACAAATTCTGGACGATGGTACGATCTGCTCTTGTTTCAGGACCGCAAAAACACCGTTCGTGCCCAGTAAGGAGGATCGTCCTCCGCACGGGATATGAAAAATGATAAACTGAAACAAAGGCCAAGGACTCAACAATGTTTTGCCGAAATATTGCCTGACGTCTGGAAGACCTGAACCGTTTCGTTTCACAGCACATTCCAGCTGCTTTTAACAACATACAAGATCTGAGGCTTGTATAGGCGGGTTTCTCAAATACTTAATCGTTCACACCTTCGGTGGTCACGAGGCAAAGTATTCTATCTCACGATTTGAAGGATCAGTAAAGATTCTGGACAAGAAATCAAAGCCCAGAATCTATTCTTCTTCATTTTCATCGCAAATTTCATGTATGGATGATAAATTCGCACGCAGATAGACAATTTTGCCGTGTGACTGCTCTCTAATTTATTGAATATGTTTACTTGAATCATAGAATATATCTCTATGTAAACGCAGAGGATGTCGATAAAAAAAATTGTGAAAAAAGAATAATTGAACCCATTTCTTCAGCTTACATGTAACTTGTAACTTGAGCAAAGGCAGGTGTTTCATAGAATTCAATTTCATCATTGTAATCTTTCGTTTTCATGCAATCACATTTTCAACGCCTACGCTAATGTTGAAGATACATTCTGTAGACCGATACGACTTGCTCGTTGTATCGCAGTCTTCGCCGAATTACTCGTCTGCACTGTATAAATGGTCAATTCTTTTTTTTTTCTAAATTCTCTTTTTAGTCAGGCTACTCTGTAGATATTTACCATATATCTTAGACTTTGGCTTAAAACTAAAGACATTTATTTTAAAATCATCTTTTTATAATCGATCAATTCCACATGTTGGTTTTTGTTCTCTTATTGTGTTCTGTTCAATAATCTAGTAAGAATGTTTCCTAGGAAGAATCCGATCCAAGATCCTTGAAAATTCTTTTATCTTATTGTTTATATTATTCTATTTAGTGATAATGATTGCAAGGTTTCCAATTTTTTTTTTCTTCTTCGTGTTCTTTTTTATTTTTTACCATACGAATAACGACTTTAAGACTGGCCGTGGGCTATGTATATTTGTTAACTATTAATCGTAAATATTAATTTATTTGGCAGCTATATAACTTTATTAGGTAATTAATTGTCTAGAATAGATCAAACCATGAGATATGAGTAGTCCATTAATTATCTAATACATTGATAACACTGCGACGTTTGAATACTTGTATTTAGTTGCATATTGTGCAATTATTAATCATACCCGAAGCTATTCTAGGCAGTTAGATCGAGGCTTGCGTTATGCTTTGAGAAAAAAAAACAGGAAAAAAATTATTATAAAAAAAAAAACTAAATGAAATAAAATAAAATACTTAATCACGTATAAACGCTGAACAATACAATACATATAATAATAAAAAATAATGGCGCGGGGTATTGTTAAACATGTTTACTTTATAATTTAAACAAATTACTGCATGCCGTTTAACGTGTAAAAATCCCTGCGAAATGTGAGACTAATAGATTGAATCGCGTGAAAATTTATATTTTATTAAACAGAATGAACCGATACGATGTGATAGTTTATACAGTTTTTAGTTTCTTCTCCGTATTGTAATAATTATTTAGAGTTTAAGAGTGTATGTGCTCAGTATTGAAGCCTCCCCAAAGTTTTTTCGATGAAGCCTTTTTTAATCTCTGTACTTTGGAGTAGCAGGATGACAAATAATCTTATTCAGTTCATTTGTGTTTTAATTATAAATCATCCGAGTGAGAAAGGAGACGAATATTTAAAAGACGTGGAGTCTTTTTTACTTATTGAAGGGAAAAGGAAGATATCAGTGTAATCGAATCTATTGCGCATGAGTTATTATCAGCATGTAATAAGCTAATAAATATCTTGCATGGGTATTATTTAAGATTATTAATGATTCTTAGTAAAAAAAAATCAAGCCTATCTGAATACTACGAAATATGGTATAAGCTACCCCTGTGACTCTTGGGAACAGAGATTATTATCATTATTATTATCGAGCAGCATAATGATCTGTAAGCTTTGGTTTATATAATAAATATTATAAATTGTAACACGTTGTATTTTTATCTGATATGTAAACACCTCCTTCTCTTATCCCTATCGGAAGAAATTGCGGTGGGTGACACAGCTACATGAATTTTTCCTATTTTGCCGCTACCAATATGGATTTTCGAACTTTTTTTTTCGATTCCTAATCCTTTTTCATTTGCAAATTTTCCTCTTACTATCATGCAATCATATTTCATTAGATTCAATCATTAGAAGCCATCAAACGTATGAATAACTATTGAGATTCTCTAGTTACTCTAGTAATTCTAGTAATAAAAAGCCTTCAAGTGAGGAAAAACTCAGGATATTTCTTAGCTGTCAGGAAAAATTATTAGCGAGTGAAGAAAATATACATCGTCAGCAACCATAAGAACATGTTGATTTTTTGACGCCATACGGCATCAATGTTGTCGTAGGGGTTGATCTCTGTTGCTTACTAAGATGAAAATTATTCTGTATCACCATTGAATAGATTCGAATACCAATTAATTGAGAGCTTCTTCATATTGTAAGGAAAATATATATATTATATAATAATTATAAATTGGTCTGGGAGAATCAAGTAAAATTATTTCGGAAATCAGGATTTTTTTCGATTGTTTTGTTATTCATCGATATATTCGTTGAATAGATCGATTGAGGGGATCAGTAGAAAAAAGGGTATAAGTGACTTGCCTTCATTTTTTAAATATTTATTTTAACAGTTGAAAAGTTAAAAAAAGTACTTTTCCAGTAATTCGCAATTACATCAATTGTTTTCAACATTCAACTGTGAAAACGTTCTTCGAAATGGAGAAAATCTGTG